>BGNK01002942.1:62034-86100 GCA_003297005.1 Symbiodinium sp. clade A Y106
ATGCGTTTAGATGGGGGAAGAGCGAAAGGCATGACTTAGGCGTGACTTTCGTTATGCTGCGTTTAGATGGGGGGAAGCCTCCAGGCATGACATGGGCGTGACATAAGCGTTTGCCTGTACACAGAATGTGCACAGATTGCAGTTATGATGTGGCAGAGATTCTCCGCAGCAGTTTTCGCAGAAACCTGCGCTCTGCCACTCTAGCCTACGGCAGCTTCGGGTGCCATGCAAGCAAGACAGCAGAGGAGAAGCTGTTGAACATCACTTTGCCAGATGAGGATCGTCGGAAGCCTGAAGTGAAAGCCTCCCACCAAAAGCCTGTCCGCGAAGCCATGATGGGGCCTGGCTGCCATTCAACAGCATGCGTTTACCATGCTCAGCTGCTCAGATTGGACAACAAAGTAGTAGCTGTTGCAGCGGTGAGGTATTTAGCTGGATCCAAACCGTCTCAACAATCACGACATCAGTATAGAGATGAACATACATGAACACTTCCACGGTGGATCCAGTCCCAGGCTCTGGGACTGCAAGCACTGGTTGAGCACCTGAAGCCTGTTTGGCACATCCTCGTGCCGTACAACTTGCTGAGTGTTTTGTCGCTTGGCTTAGGGCAGCAACAGGTGGAGGTGTCGCTTCTGGCCAATGAGACAACACACCGTCAAACCATTTCGGCTCAGGTTCACTCTGGCTGTGCAGCTCTACGGGCCCTTCCTGCGGTCGATGGTCGAATGCACGGAGCAGGTAAAGCCTGGCGCAAAATTCAGCGGGTCTACTCACTGCGGCAACTCTCACTATGTCCTTTCTGTAGCACAAGCACAAGAGGGCAGGTTAGTTGCAATGAAGCTCCTGGTGCATGCTTTTGCGGGCCCATTGCTTGCACTGTTGGCGGACAGTATGGGGCGTCGCCCCATCTTGCTGCTGGGGTTGACCGGCTTTCTGACAGCATTCCTTTTGTTCGCTTTGGTGGCGTTTCTTCCATCGCTGCATGGATCTAGCAGCGCAATATCACTTTGCTTCTTCCTGGAGGGTGCTACGAGTGCCTTTGACGTCGTGTTTTTGTCCATGCTTGCAGACACAGCGAAGTCACCTGCAGCTCGCGTCACATCATTCTCCCTCTACTATGTCGCTTGATGCAAGATTAGGCAGGACAAGGCTGCCCGGCTGCCCTGTTCGGTGCTCCTCCCTTGACAAAAATTGTCGCGTTCCCTTTGGCCCAGGCCACAGGAGCTTTCGGCAATGCCATTGCCATCGGCATCTTCGTGGAAGAGATGAGCTGGGAAGTGAAGGATTTCGGTTTCACATGGGCCTCCATGTCCCTTGCGATGGCGATGCTCATCCTGTGCCCCAGGGAGCACTACTTCCTTGTAATCCTTCGGCGAATACTTGTCAGCAGGTTGGGCGCCCTTAGTTCTTCTCTGATCATTGCTTGGCCTTTGCCGTGTTGTTGTTGGTGCCCGATCCCTTCCCGGACACGTTGTGCGCGTCGTGCGGATGATGATGCTATAGGGTTAAAAGCGAAGGCGCTTTTTTAAAGGCCATCAGCCCCGGACAAATGCGGTGGGGGAGGTTGCAACAGCTACACGGCCTTGAAAAGTTGCAAGTAACTCAGAGATTTTGTCATGACTTGGACACTCAGCCCGTGCACCAGGTACGTACTGGCCTGTGTTCCAGAAACGCTCCCGTCCGCAATGCTGTCGAAGTCGAAGCACTCGAAGCTGAAAGCTCCTCACGTACAGCTCATGGGACAGGCAATAGAGCAAATACAGTTCCTGGCATCCAGTCGCTTTCTCCAGGTATGGTTGCTGGCCGTGCTTTTGAAGTCTTTGGCATCAGGATTGTCAAGTATCAATGCCTCATTCACTCTGGCTGTGTATGGCTGGAAACCTGGAGAATGGCAAGCCTGGATATGGCCTTCCGAGATCATCTCTATGAGTAGTTTGGGTATTTTGGGACCTTGGGCTGGCCGAAAGAAGGCTGAGGCAGTCATTTCTGCCACGGCACTGGTGTCGGTAGCAGCTCACGTTCTGCAGATGCTGGCACCGTTCCACGCTTTGGCGCTCCTTGGACCCCACTTCATTGCCGGCATCCTGGCATTTGTGCGGCCAGTTTCAGCTGCGTACCTGAGCGGGCGGTTCCCGGCTTCTCAGCAAGCCAAAGTGCAAGCAATCGCCCATCTCAGCCACAACTGCGGCATCTCCCTTTCCATGGCGATCTTCTCATCGCCGCAGCTCTTCAGGCCTCAGGCTCGCGGCTGGGATGCCGCTCGGCCGTTCTTGTGGGCCACTCAGTCCCGTGACATCCGAAGCTTCATCAGAACGGCATGTTGCAGCAGCCGCTTCTTCTCGTCGCAATACTGCCCGATGTTCAGCAGTCTCAAGCCTGCAGGTGAGGTCATGCATGAGACACATGAAACACATCATTGTGCGTGGTACGTGTTTCTCTCAAACCGCAGAAAGAAGCTCCTAGCGTGCCAGTGCGCTGCGTTCTTGCGTTGGAGATGTTCATGTATGCGGGTCAGGCCCAGTTTGTTTGGATTCTCGAGCATTGTATACTGGGCGGCCATGCCGACGAGACATCGATCATGCCGACGACGCATTGCCCAAGTTAGCCGGCCTCTGGGCTCAATGCAAGGTTTTCAGGTCCAGCAACTCACAGGTCAGAATAGATTATGATTAACGTACAAACATGGCAATAATAATACGTAACAATAATCATGGCATAAGGGTGAGAAGTTGGTTGCAGCGAGTTGTCAGGCAGCTCGTTTGGCTGCTCAGTGCCTCTGCCTTTCTCAAGTATTCGACCTGCGTCTTCATTGGTCGCTTGACCGGATTTGGATGTGGGGAAACCACGGCTTGCAGTATGGGCTCACCAGATTCCACCCGTAGTTTTCTAAACTCGATGTGCTCCAACGTCCAGAAGTAACCTTGCAGCTCCAAGCGGCGATGGTCATTGCATCGGCTTTAGCTGTCGGCTGTCGTTGGGAAGCCACGATTTCGGAAGACACGTGACGTAAGAAGAGCACACGGAGCAAGGGAACCGATTGC
This sequence comes from Symbiodinium sp. clade A Y106, assembly GCA_003297005.1. Lineage (NCBI taxonomy): Eukaryota > Dinophyceae > Suessiales > Symbiodiniaceae > Symbiodinium > Symbiodinium sp. clade A. The sequence goes on from BGNK01002942.1 coordinate 65,079, forward strand.
ATCGGCTTTGACGCCAGCCCAAGGTGAGCCAGGGCGACGTGCCCTGCTTTTGAACCTGGGCCTTTGGCTCCCGCTGCCGGCGCAAGCAGCCTTCGAGAATGCGTTGCTGGAAGCATTGTGAAAGAGTTTCTGACATTTTGTTGAGTATGTCTGAGTTTTAGCATTGAAGATGAAGCAGTTCACCTGACAAGGGGAGAGTCATTCTGAGTCTTGAAGCCGAGGCACTACCTAAGGCCTAAGGCTTAGTGAGGGGAACCCGGGCGCCGCAATGCAAGCAATATGCACTCAGGAGCCTACACACGCACGGAATTCTAGAGCAGATAGGGAGATGCAGTTGGTTGTACTGCCCTTCGCCTTCTATTGGACTATATACCAATATACATGGCCCCAGCTAGTGGCTACATAGTTTGCAATGACCTCATGGGCCGTGATGTTGTGGTCGTTCCCATATGCTCGGATCTGCACGCTCTTTGCCACGGAGAGGCTTCCGGAGGTTGCCAAGTTCCCTGACAAGAGAACGCCTGGCAACAAGCCAGACGATCTGGGGTTGCAACCTCGCACGCTGACGCATGCCATTGACAGTTGACCATGCGGTTTCCTTGGTTGCGCCGGGGGCTGGGCTAGTGACAATCCAATGACAGTATGCGAGCATGTGCTTGACCCCGAGTATGGTACATCTCAAGATCAGGAATCGCTTCGGCGACAAATCCGATGGCCCTGTGCTGAAGGGCTGTGGCTACGGGCCGAACTGTTTCTCTACGACTGGCGACCCCGAGGTAAGGTACCAGATCAGCCGAGTGTGTTTGTGATACATTGCGCTAGTTCTTCTGGCAGGACCCGCAGATCACCACATTGCTCCAACCGTGGAAGATACCAGATAGCGCCAGCATGGCAGATGCCTCCGCACAGCTCGAAGAGACAGTCCGTGCCTATCCGCCAGGTGGGCCTCACGACTTATGACGAAAGCCGTCCGTCACACCTGTACACTGTATTTGCAATGGATGTGAGGTCAACAAAAGGTTGATGGTGGCGGATTCCAAGTTGTGAAAGCTGGATCGGATGGCTACCTGTATGCCCAGTTCGAGAGCTTGAAGACTCTCACACCGGGAATAGTCAGTTTCGGAATCTCCGCGATGCGCAGCTTCACATTTGAACGACCGGAGCGCAACCAAGGAAAGGCAAGATTGACGATGTCGAGTTTGCAATAAACAAGGATCGGATTTACAACGGGTTCCCAAGCCTGACGGCTTGTCAGCAGACCGACGCAGTGAGGGACCTCCTTGACATTGAACTCTTAGGAAGCAAGAACAACGAGCATCAAGGCATCGAGAGCAGTCCAAAAAGTTTTGCTAGGATGGCACGGTTCAAGTGCGGGCCTCCGGACGCATCGGCCTGAAAGCCGATTATGGCTCCAACGCAGCATGGCTATGGCTGAATTCTTCTTCAGATTTAAATGGCCAGCTTGTCCAGTGCGGGATTTTGTTGCGTTTCCAGCGTAAGCCGCAGCATGTATTGTTGTGCAGTTGTGCACAAGCAGTTCCTCCGAGGCCAAGCGATTGAATTATATTTCGGAGCCGCCTGGATACATAAACCTCTGAAGATTCTACAGCGCTTGTTGAATGGAGGGTACTTCCGGTAGCTTCGACTTGCTGGCGCAGGCAACTGCGAGCAAAAGGCTGGACAGCTCCGGTGATCACGAATCTTGGAAGCCCAAAGCGAGCGCAATGTATCAGACTCCCATGGCCGAAGTGCTGTCCACAGCACAGCGACAAGGTCGAGAGGTCAGAGATAAATGGAAAGCTTCCAACCGTCAGATTCCCTGGTCGTCACAACTGTCAGCTCGGCCTGGTGCAGGTTGGCTCAGTATATTCCTCTTGTTACCCGGCCATGCGACTCGCCGAGGAAAGACACGCACGCGTATTATTTCGCGATGAACTCTGGCAAGACGAAGGTGGCAGCTGCTTTGGCTGCGGGCACTGGGTATGTGACCTCTGCAGTGGCTCTCTTTGCTTGACGCCCTGACACTGTAACAACAAGGCGAGCACATGAAGTTCTCATGAGCTGTCAGGTGCAGTGCGTGGGGATCGATTGCCCTGTAAACTACGAACTTTGGTCGCAAGCCAGTTCGTGGCCTTGGATCTTGCATGACTATCTGCCATGCTCCCGTACATGTGCCAAGGAACTAATCGAAGAGGCCTGACCGCTCCTACACTTCGTGCACGTTTTTTTGGATGTGCATCTGAAAGCTTTGAAGTATGTAAATGTAACTCTTCATCAAGCTGCCAGGAACCTGGGCCGGGGGAAAGCGAGTGAGGATGGCTTTCATTCGAAGCTGCGGCCAAGGAAGTCAAAAAGAGTACCAATTGGCATTGCAAGACAGACGAGGTCGACTGCCTTCAGCTACAGTACAGGGGCCCTTCGTGTGTGATTCTGTTCACCAAGGTTGGCGGGCATCCTGTCCACGATCGGCAATCTCACCAAGATGTTTCTGGTTGGATTCCCAGGGTCGGTTTTCCCATGCCAAGCGTTAAGGCGTTACCCAGGGCCCGCCCGGAGCTCAGGTGCAGCAAGCGCAAGGACACGCGGCTCGGGCCTCGGCTCCCTTGGGGGGTTCTTTCCAGGCCCCTGCCTGGGGCCCTGGGGTGGGCGATGCATGGAGGTGGAATTTCTGCCTTGGGATTCTTCGTCGGACCTTCGTCGGGTCTTGCGGGTGCAGTTGCTCACCTTTCGGTAAGTGCCGTCATGTACCGCCCCAGTCGCGGCGAAGCCTTGCTGTTGAGCTGTTGTCGTGGATTCCGATGCCATTTGAAGGAAGTTATACATGATTACTGGGCGGGTGTTTGCATTGAGACCCTTCTCATCAGCCATCCTTCTAGCTCACTGGCAGATCTGGCCATGGTGTCCCAAACTCTAGAGCAGTTATCAGCACTAGAAGATGTTGGTACGGGCCAGATCCTTATATACATGTTGTTGCATGTCGGTGGCATGGCGCCTCTCGCTGCCGGTGCGTCAGCAGGGCAGATCCCGCTAACTGCGGCAGCTGCGCAGAAGACTGTTTGGGGTTTAGGGTTTGGGGTTTTGATTCTTTGAGACGAGCTGCGGGAAGTGCTGTGCATCTGGGCCGCTAATGGCGGCTGCTTGGGGATTCTCTCAGCGAGTCTCACCATGTCTCACCGTGCGGGCCATGCGGGGCTGACGGGTAACAAAGCTGAGGCATCCCATGTCTAGCACGACTTTGGGCGAAGATGAGAGCAGGATTTGTGGCCTGGTCTTGATCACTTGACGCTGTAGTGATGATATCACCCTGCACCAAATGCATAGTAATCTATAGCAGCCAGGCCTGCCTGAGCTTTTTAACCAGTACCGAACTGAGGCGTCGCCGTTCGCTGCAGACCGCACCCTGGCTTCGAGATGGCTGCTTTTGCAGAACAGGGTGGCGAGTTTCCAAGTCGCTCAGTGCTCGGGCCCTGTGAATATCCGGACTCAGATCGCGCAAGTAGAAGAAATCTGTCCTTATCACGCTGGATTGCACGCTGGACGACCTGCCTGTTGATGCCGCTGGATGAATGTACTCGAATGGGCCCCAGGTTATGACAAGGCTTACCCAGATTTTTGCCCCGTGCTTTGACTTGCGAGGCTGTCGGACACGGAGCGGAGCCATGAGGTCTTTGACGTCTGCAGAGCCCGGATCTCGACGTGGTCAGAGTAGCCGCAGTGTGCTTGTTCTTTGAGGGTGACTGCCCGGCGCCGCCCAAGTTGAGGTCGCTGCAATTGTCGGGCTTGGAGTTTTGCGACATGAAAAGGGAGGGAGGATAAGTTGAGGGTTGGAGGAATGGAGGCCCAGGGGAGATGCAGGGGCCTTGCGCATCAAAGCAATGTTACGTGCAATGCAGGCACATGCGCATGTAGTCACCAACATAGTCGCTCTTCGTCGGTGTTGACTTTCCGCTGCCAGCTCTTTTCCTTCTTCTTGCTGCTTTAGCTTTCCTTTGCTAATCACTGGCGTTCTCTGTTCGTGTCTGCTTGTTCTGGGTTGTGAACGGCAACTCAAGTACAAGTACAGCTCCCACGATCCCATGTCCAAGCACTCAGATCATGGACCGCCGCTTGGTCATCCTTCTGGACCCTGGTGCTGCAGCTGGACTTGTCAGGGAGGGCGGGGGGAGGTGGCGCGAAAGCGTTAATCTGTCCTTCACCCAGCTTCAGCCGGTAGTGCTTGTGAAACGACTGAGGCATCGAATGACTACCTCAGACACGACAAGTCCAAGGACAGTGCATAGGCAAAGTCATGAAAAGTGCTCATGTAGCCTTCTGCAGATGGAATTGAGTTCATTGTCAAGTCTTAAAACTACAGTGCTGGACCTGTCAACCTGAAGGAGAAAAGGTTTGCTTTCGACCAAGCTTTCGGCGCAGATACGGAGACTGAGACTGTTTCAGAGCAATTTGTTTTCAGTCCGATGTTTTCTGCAAGTGGCAGTAGAAGCGAAAGCCTTGTGCAGTGGAACAGACAAGGACAATGGAGTCCTCTTCAATGCGACAGCCGAGCCTCTGATAGGCGCAGCAGTGAAGAGTTCGGAGGACTAGGGGATTGATTCCCTGCCACTACACAGTCTATGATGTCTACTTAGAGAGAAGCTTGACCCTGTCCATGTCCCCTGCAGACAGCGTCCTGGCCGGCCACTCGCTCTGCAGCTGGAGAAATTCATGCAAAGCATAACGCAGAGCTTCCTTTTTTCGGTTCTTGCACTGTTTTCTGGTTATGTCAGCATAAGCTTAATCACTGCTTTAGTGACACCATTGCCTTAAGCTGCCCAGCAAAGTGCGAGGCCTAAACTGCAGCGTTTTCGCTTACGGGGCAACGGGAGCTGGCAAGACCTTCACGATGCATCTTGGCGCAAGTCTTTCATGTGCAGCCAGCCATGAACTGCTGCACTTTTGGTGCCCAAACTGGGCTCAGGATCGGCACTCCTGGCGAACCGGGTGTCATGTTCCGCACAGTTGCCGGCCTGTTCGCCAGATCGGCTCCTGGACAGGACCACGGTGTCTCTGTTGCTTGATCCCTGCCCGCAGTTGGGCAGTTTTATTGTTTTGCTCTCCGTATGCGGCTGCAAAAACGTAAGCTTCAAATCAGTGAATGCCAGTGAAAGCTTTCAGCTGGCCTGATTGCACTTCATACAGGCTCCTTCGTGGAAGTCTATAACGAGGTGCTGCGGGACCTGGGCTCCCGAGACGGCCGAGAAGGGATGCTGGACTTGCGGGAGGATCCGATCACAGGAGCACTGCTGACCTGTGTCCGCAAGAGCTACAAAGTCAAAAGTTGTTGGCTTTGACCGGAACCAGAGCAAAGTAGTAGATCAAATGCCGCTGCCGCTGCAGCTGCTATGTACAGTACAACTACAACAACTGCTACTACCACTACTACCTCAACTACGACGACGACGACTACGACTACTCGTACTAATTACTGCTACTAACGTACTGCTATTTCTCCTCCTCGTCCTCGTCCTACGGTAGTAGTAGTCGTCGTCGTCGTAGTAGCAGTAGTGGTAGTGGCAATGGTAGTGGCAGTGGTGGTGCTAGTGGAAGTGGTGGTGGCAGTGGAAGTAGCAGGAGTAGTTGCAAAGCAGGAGTACTGCAAGCTACTGCTGATTGAGTATTGCCGGCCGAACTCGAATTGCTTTAGTTGAGGAGGGCGAATGAATACCAGGGAGAAACGAATATGGTGTTTGCTATACAAGCATGGCTCTTCCCCTCGCTCTCGCTCTCTTTGCTTGTGCTGTTTTTGTCGTGTCTGTCTACGCCGGTTGTTGTCGGTCGCTATCCTACCCGCTTCTGCCTATCTCTGCCTGCCTGCCTGCCTGCCTGTCCGTCCCTCTACCCGTTTGTGGGTCGGTGTCTCTCTGTTGTTGTGTTTCTCATCTCTTGACCGTCCGCTGGTTCGTCGTTACTCTCCCCCACTTGTCCCTCTCTGTCACAGTTTCCATCCCTTTTGGTCTTTTCCGTCTAACGGCTGAAACGGATGGTGACGTCCTGAAGCAGTAGCACTTGCATTTGGCATAGCCATGCATGGCTGGAATTGTCTTGATGGTGTTTGATCGGTCGTCGACTTAAGTGGCGGTGATCGCCAGGACCCTCGCTGGCCGGCGTTACCGAGATCCAGGCCTGCACTCAACATCGTAGTCGGCTGTTTGGCCCGAGATCATCTTTGGATCTCGCTGCCTTTGCAGGCACAGTCCGTCCAGCAGGTCATGGAGTTGCTGCAACAGGGCAACCAACGAAGGACCACAGAACCAACGGCCCAAGCCTCAAGATCATTCAAGAACACATTGAACTTCATAGCTCTTTTCCTTTCAACTGATCCCCGGCTGAGGCGATGAACGTGACCTCCTCGCGGTCTCATGCAGTGTTTCAGGTGAGGGTGGAGCGTCGAGATCCCAAGAACCCGGAAGGAGGAGGGACAGTTGGCAAACTCTCTATGATCGACCTGGCCGGGTCGGAGAGAGCCTCCCAGACGCACAACAGCGGCCTTCGGTTACTGGAGGGAGCCAACATTAATCGCTCGCTATTGGCACTTGGAAATTGCATAAATGCTTTGGCCTCCGGCTCTGGCTTCGTCCCATTCCGAGATTCGAAGTTGACCAGGCTACTGAAGGATTCTTTAGGTGGAAACTGCCGGACGATGATGATCGCCAACATCTCACCGAGCCATCTGAGCTATGAAGACACCTTGAACACGTTGAAGTACGCCAACCGTGCCAAAAACATCCGTGTGAGCACCTCGCAGAACCTGATTCAGCCAGACGACCACGTCAGAGCCTCGTTGGCAAATAACCAGCAGCCTGGAGTGAATCCACCTCACGACTAGTGCCTTAGTGCATGACACGAGAGTCACATGTGGAAGCCCTGCAGTGAGCGAGCCAGCTCTTGGGTGCTTCGCAATTGATCCTGGATGCCGACATTACATACCCACTTCCCAGCATGACATGCATATCGGAGTGCCAGATCAGCTCGCTCCATGTGGAGTGGTGGAGCGGCAGGCCTCAGTCAGAGCGAGAAGACCGCATGAGCTTGAAGCCGCAGACATCCGGAGCTTGTGAACAAGATGTTATTACTTGGTTCAGGCAGGTTGCGACTGCATTAGAAGCACTCGGCCTGTGACGGAGACTGCCCACTGACTTTTCACTTCTCAGGGCACAGCACCAATACTGTTAAAGGCCCTGACTTGACACACCTGCATGTACTGCCCCATCCTTGAGACTTTCCCGGAAACAAGCAGAGCGGAGAAGGGGTTTGCTGAATTCGTTGCCCAGGACAGTACGAGCATGCCATTTCGGACCTCCGGCAGGAGGCCGATCTTTGAGTGAGCCCTTGTATGCAAGGCACCCAGGGAATCAATCACCTAGTAGTAGCGTAGGTAACCTTTAACCTTTTGGAGTAGTATTAGTATAATCCCGATATTATCCTTATATTATGCAAAAGGTTAACCTTTGGTTCCCCATGATACCCGACAAGTAGGATAATCACCTGCTGCTTCGAGGCGGCACTTCTGAAAGCCAAGCTGGTGCAGCGGGCGGCAACGCAGCAGCTGCAGGACTTGGAGGCTCCGAAGAGCTCAGGTCTTCTCAGGTCTCAGGTTTGGGCGGGATTTCCAACTAGAAGTCTGTTGCATGTTGCAAGCAGCTTCCCCTTCCCTTTCGGGCTGTAGGCGGAGAAGGAGGTCGGCGGGGAGACCGAGTTAAAGGAGGCCAGTGAGAACTGGAAGCTTGAGATCATCAAGAATCTGGAACCTTGGAGTTTACCTGCATAGACCGTGAGGCTTTTCAGCTTTTGGGCTTGAGGAAAGGTTTAGAATTTGCAAAGGAGACCATGAATAAGGACACATCGAGAATTCTCATTGCCTCTTCAAGGCTTTCTACTCCTGTGAAAACTGGCATCCCGCTGCGGGTCCCTTCGCAGGATGTCGTCAGACAGGTGAGGTTGCTGTATGTTGCTGTAGCGATTTGGGCATCAGATAGATGTGCTCGTTGATCACAGGGTACTACATGCGAGCCCCACCGTCTGGGAAGGCTGACCAGAGGTCTCCGCCATTTTGGTCGTCTCTGAAGCGCGCAAAAGCAAGCATAATATAGGGGCTTGAATAATTAGAATAGGGTTTTGGGGTATATTATACTGTAATTATAAAAAGGACTCCCCCCCCAAAAAAATGGTAGACTTAATCATGAAGGCCCCTACATTACAACCCCAAATAGTAGAGGCAAGAAAGAAAGGGCCCCTATAGAAACCCCCCAGTAGACTTAATTATTAAGGCCCCTATATTATAACCCCAAAGAGGGAACAGTAACCCCAAATAGTAGAAACACAAAAGGGCCCCTAAAGAAACCCCCCCCAGAATTATAACAAGGAGCCCCCCAAAACAGTAGACTTAATTCAGAGAGAGGGCCCCTTATCCAAAAAACAACCAGAAACAGAGAAGAGTGTACTCTCCGCAGGGTCCAAAGCTCTCTAGTTGCAGATTCGAACGAGTTCCCTGCGGTGCGACTTTGTTCAGCTGGGCGGGTGGCAAAAAACAACCAGAGCCAAGAGCCCTCCAAGGAGAGCCGGTCCTCATTGCAGCGCTCCCTTCTCGATGTGGAGAAGGCACCCTTTTTGCTTGGGTTTAGGGTTTAGGGTTTAGGGTTCCGGCGGTGGGCCTAGGCCTGTGTTTAAGTTTTCGAAGGGTTTCGGAGAGTCCTGGCATAGGATTTCGTGGGAAGTGCACAGCCTAAGCACGACTCGTGTTTGTCTGGGTATAGGCCAGGCCAAGTTTTTGGCTTGAGGACGCGGAGGGCTTGGGAAGTCGATGCTTAAGAAGAGGCCCCTTTGGCTTTTGCCATTTTGCCCCTTGCGTGTTCTTCGTAGTTCATGCGGTTTTTTGCATGCTTGACTTTGAGAAGATCACTGGTCGGGGGGATTTCTGGTTGCGGCGACGTAACAAGTGCAAAAGCCGAAACAGATTCGCACGTGTGGGCAAGCATCTTTGATACAGTAGAAGCCAAGTTGACACGAGACTGTCATGTTGTTAGATCCATGCGCGAGTCATTTGGTAGTCAGAAATTGCTGTTGCCTCGTATGAGAAGCTGCGAAGCACGTGAAGAATCCGTGCGAAAGCCGTGCCCGTACGGACAGAGTGAGTGGAGATCAAAGCCTCACCGACAAATGCCAGAAAGCATGCTTTTCTGAACCCTTGCTTTCGCCTGCTGCGTGAGCTGGACCTGGGCCTGTAGACAAATCAGGTCTCGGAAGCCATTGCATTGCTTGCTCGCTTGTGGCAGCATTGGTGACCCTGTAGCTGAGGCCTTGGTGCAATGGCGTGTGGAGCTTGATCACGCCAAGGAGGTCATCGCCTACTGGGAAGCCCCTCGGTTGGTCGTCTTCAGCAATTCGTTGGTCACGCAGTTGCGGCATGAAACCTGTTTGCATCTTTGTCAAAAATCATTTTTTGCTTGCCGCTTGCCCCCGAGTAGTCCTCCGTTTGCCCAGGATCGCCAGCATGCAGCTCGGCAGCGACGTCAGGGTTAGACGGTCAGACAGTGAAGAGGCATGGTCGAGATGCAACAGCAGCGACCAGGCTGGCACACCTGGTCGACCCCGTCTATCGGCAGAGCCACAGACCCTGGAGGAGTGGAAGGATTTGGTGTCGTGGCAGCGGTAAGTGTCGCTGCGCCAGGCAGAATGGCACAGTTGAACAGTTCTAAATTTTCCTCAGGACGCCTGACCTGACTATTCAGGTCAGCCAGATTGAAGAGAACATGAACGAAAATGCGGAGACGCGGCGCTCGCTTGCGAGAAGACTGCAGCAAAACAAAGAAGCAGGCCGCGGAATTAGCACCCGATGTCCTGTTGCAGATGCAAACTCTCAGGCACATTGTTAACGACTTGTCCGACGTGTTGCAGCTGTGATTGGGGCACGGGTTCATGGATCCCCAAACGACAAACGGCAAGTGCATCTTCATGGATTCATGGCTTGTTTCCTGTGCAGGAAAAGAGCTCCAAGCTCAGCTTCCGCGGCGAGTACTCAACGAGGAGCACAAGTCCCAGAACCAGCCCAGAAGCGTGCGCGGAATTGCTTCTGGTTTGGTGAGGTGCAGCAGTCGCAGCCCTCCTACGAAGCCTTCGAAGCCCGATTCCAGAGAAGATGAGAGAACTTCCTGCGAGGACTTGCGGGCCTTCCTCGAGTTGGTTCAGCGAGTGCAGGCATGCCGGAGCAGACTTGCTCTTCAAGGCTTTAAGGTTCATCGAGCTTCTGATTTCTTACAGCTCGTGGAGCTTCAAAGCCCTTGGGGGCTTGCACTTCTGGATCTGCGCAGCCTCTCGAGGTCCTCGGTTCTAACCTTGCCGGGCTAAGCCGATGTTCTGCTGCTGTGTGCAATGCCAAAGTTCTATTCCTTGCGATGATGTCCTTCGAGCAAAAGGGGCATATAAATTCCGTTAGTTTTTAAAGCCTTGAATTACCTGCCTCAGTACACGTGCCTTCCTTGACGCGCTAGTGACCGATCCAAGATGGACAAATCTATACAACAAGCACCAGTCGCCACGCCGGAATAGCACACTCCGCAAGCGTCTCCAGCGCCTCCGGCCTTCGTTAACTCACCACCATGCCGAAGTTGCCTGCACAGCAGCTACCCATAGCATCGGGAGCAACTCGCGGGCAGCCCGGAATGGTAGGAGTTCTTGAAGCTTGTGCGGCGAGGTTTGAGACAACATGTGCAGGATCGGTTCCTCTTCGGTCGGCGCTACCCTCCAGGCCCAAGACTTTTCGAGACGATCTCAAGGAAATTTTTCCCAGACAAACGCTCGATTTTTTGTTGTTTTGCCGTGACGCCTCAGATGTTTTCGATGACCCCAGTGTTCACGAAAAAGCACATGACGCAAGACGATGCAAGCCTTGTTGGTTCTCGCGCAGATTGCTTACAAAAGTTGACCCCTTGCTCAATAAGGTTCTGTCATTCTTTTGCCATCAAGAAAGTTGCGGCACTTTGAAATTCGTCCTGGCGCAGTCTCCACATTTATAACTACAAACGATGCAGGAACGGTGAGCGATGCAAGCACAGGTCTTGGAATACGAGCGCCTGGAGCTGGACCACTTCTGGGAGATCCACCGTCGACAGCTGGAAGACCGAGATTTGGAGAGACTTGGAGCGAGCCCCCCCCCAACTCAGCAACAATATCCTCGCCTGGCTTGTCCGAGTGTGTGTGCCGAAGTCTAAGCCGCATCAAGGAGGGATCCTACTGATATGGTTTAGAAGAATCCCCCTGGTGGGGCCCCTGAGATCCTCACATCTATCTAGTCTTTCAATGTTTCGTGATGATACAATTTAGAGTTGTAGAGCTGGACTCCACCTGAAGGTGGCGTGGTGCAGCAGCCCCAAGTGAGCTAGCATTGTGTTGCCTTGGTCGTTAAATGCCGACAAGGATTGTGATGCTTCGTGAACAACTCCGCTTGCGCAACGACCACATCCTAGCTCAGCGCAAGAGTCTCCCAAGCGAGCCACAGGGGCAGCTACCTGACATAAAAAAGTTTTCGTCGCGGTGCTTTAACGGCGCGGCCATGGCTGCATACCAGATTGGTTCGTATGTCATCGTATATGTCAGAACACACGGATATACATGATCGCATGCAAGCCTTTTCCCTCCCTTGTTCCCTACCGGTTGGCCGATTTGCCTGCCCACGTGCTGCTCAAACATCAAACGCTCAAACACGATGCTCAAGCCCCAGAAAAACATAGGGTTGCAAAGTGCAGCAGCGAAACAACTCCCGACATACCGCAACCAATGCGACGACATGAGTTGGAAAAAAATGTTTGTAAAGGGTGTTGCATTTATATAAGCACAATACTGGCACACATGTCTACGTTCCTGGATATATACTTGCTATGCAGTGTTTGACGGTCAGAAGAGTTTGTATATCAGCGCATGTACATAACTGTGTATGTATATATGTATATGCATATATGTAATCATTCATTGGCCTTTGTGTGTGTATGTCCTGGTGTGTAGTATGCAAACATGTGTTGTGCATGCGTGTGCTGAACTGTTGCTTCCTGTCTCGACGAGAGTGTATATACATGTCAGTGTTTGTGTGTATATATAGATATACTATTTATACATGTATACACCCACACGCGCACACGCGCACACACACACACACACACCGCACACACACACACACACCGCACACACACACACACCCACACACGCACGCACGCCCACACGCACGCACACACGCGCACACGCACCCACGCACGCACGCACGCGCGCACACGCGCACACGCACACACCCACCCACACACGCACACACGCACACACATGGTCTCCGGTCCCGGGCTGCTACCCCGCCCCGCCAAGGGCTGTCTGCGACAACAGTCACAGGGATCAGTCCTTGTTTTCGGAGGATGGGATCGACATCGCGATGTCAAATCGCCAATTGGCCAATTGTCGCTGCGATTGGGATTCTTTAGTGTCACGTTTCTCCTGACTCTCGCAAGTTTTCGACATGTGGGGCAACTTCCCATCTCGAACCTGGCATAAGTGGCTGGCACGATATCGTGGTTTGATGATTGTCTTTGTTTTTGCGGAGGCAAGTTGCAAAACACGGGTCGCACCAGAACATAACCCACCACCCAAACCACAGGGGGGAGGAGGCGTCGGGTGTTAATGCAATGCTCCGCGAGTTCGCCAGAGCGTCGGCCATACCACAGCGACAGAGGCACCATCGGCAACGGAAAACAGGCAAAACCGCTACTTCCAGCGTAGTAGGAATCGCAAGAAGAATGACAATACAACTACTGACAAATAGCTGCAAGCATACCTGTGTTGATTGCAGCTTTTCCTTGGTGGCATGCTGGGGCACTTAGACTCAAACTTGGGGAGAGGGCCGGTGTTCCTGCATACCTTAACAAATGGAGAACACCAGAGGCACCACCACAGGAGGGGGAGACAACGAAGCCAAGAGACCAGGAGCCCAAGCAAGACCACAGACACCACACTGCGGGGGGGGGNGGTGAAGGATACCATGGGGTTTGGGGGCGGGGGAGGCGGGGGGCTCCGTCTGGCGTTCCCAGCCCCACCCCCCGGCGTCACAGACAAGGGCAGGATCGTACGCAAACCCTACGCAAGCCATAAATCCTCTAACGTAGCGCAGTAGCGCGTGCTCCTATTTTTATTCTAACCTGCACCTATATACACACCCAACCCTAAACCCCGCCTATATGCAGGCTCTAAACCTAAACCAGAACATAAACGTCAACCGAACCTACACTCAAACCCTCCCTAAGCCCTTGTTGACTCGAAGCCTTATACCTTTTGACCCCTGAACCCTAGACTCAAAAGTTTCAGCTAGTAACAAAACCCCAAAACCCCCACAACCACCCCACAGGGGGAAGAGAGACCCACACCCCACCCCACAGGAGGGGGGGCATGCTGGACCATAGACCATGGAGGGGGGGGGGGAGGGGGGGGCCGCGGAGCGCCTGACCATATATGCAGACATATTCGCAGGCATGTCCGAGTGTAAGCGTACCTATATGCATGGATGGTGTCATGTTTCTCTGTGTTCGAATATGTGCTACGTGTGTATCCATGTGTCGATCCACCTTTTTGCGTATGTCTCCGCTTGTTTCCGTATTCGTTTACATAGTTCTGACATGTTCTGCCCACCGATCTGCGCATATGCGGCTACACGCTCAGTTTTTTTGTGGACCTGCGCTGGTCTTGGTGATTACATACTTGCTTATGGGTGGTGACGGAAATCAAACGAACCATCAGTTGCATGCAGGGGAAGCGCACAACCCCTGTGTTCCATGGTGGAAGCTTTCAGCTTGTGTCACCTCACGAAGGCTCGGAGATCGAGCCTTCCTCCTTGGTGCCACCTCGGAGATGCAGCTTGGCCATGAGGTCTTGCTTCAAGCTCGAGGATCGCGAACTCTGAGCTAGAGTTTCAAGTTTCGTCGGTGTCAGCCAAACCAAGGCCAGTACAAGATCATGGGCCATTGCGAATCATGCAAGCTTGGGCGCCGGCGGCAAAGGAGAGGCTGCAGGTACATTCAAGACGACACCTTTAAGCTTTAAAATTCTGTCGCTGCTACGAAGTGCATGCAGCAGTTTCACACCACTGCTGCCACCATCAGGGATCACCGGATCTGTGATTGAAGGAAGTTGATGGGCTTGCCGGCTTTCCTCCTTGTTGCGGGTTCGCTGAGCCCTCTGGGAAATCAGCTTTGTGTAGCAGTACAGTCTGCAAGGTATGTTCCGGACATAGTAGCTGCAGCTACCTAGCAGGAGACAGATGAATTCGAGCACTGGGACAACCGCCCCCTGCGGCAGCGCGAACGCACTGCCTCCTGTGTCGGGCAGGCGGGTTTTTGGGGACAAGCGGCACCGCGTAGAAACACTTTTGTCGACCTTCGTCGAAGTTTAAGTCCACCTTTGCGAGGTGACTCCAAGAGAAGCCTCTGAATTGGAGCGATGCCTATCAATGCATGCCCAGCCCCTAGTTCATGCGACCACACAATGCTGGACTCAATGGATAAGTAGACTGAGGACAAGGCCATCAATTGGAGAGCCCTGGAAGTGCCTTTGGCTTCGCAGATCAAGGGAATTGCCTCGTTGCAAGAGGACCGGGGCAAAGTACCAAGAGCCCTGGCTGCAGGCAAGTTGCTGACTCGCTTCAACAGAAATCATCCGTTCCCCCTTTCAATTGTCCGCCGCAACAGTGCGGTATTCTCCTGCAGCATCTTGCAGCCTATCTGGTGCATCACTGCCCGATGATAGCTGTCGAGAGTCTCTTGCGTCCATTATCTGGCTCATCGGGAGGGGGGGGTAGTTTGGCTGACAAGTCGTTCTTGGGCTTCTACGTGGTATCTATCGGTTGTTCGTGAGGTGTAAATGAATGATGCCGGGGATGCAGACGGGCTTGTCACATTTTCGGAAGTCAACAGGCATGCCTCTCAGAAACAAACATGTTTCCAGCACCTGTGTACTCATCGCAACAAAAAAGCATGCACTCCCTCCTACTGCATGCCCAGTAGCCAATTGAATTCGAGAAGCTGTCAGGATTGTTGGCGAACCCTCCGCTTCCGCAAGCGAGTGTGCCACAGCCGCCTGGGATTTCGGGAAAGCCTGGAAGACACCTGACGAGCCTGGCTGCGCATGGTGTGGCACCAGCACCCGTACACACGGCACGGCGTCCGCACAACGCACATGCCGAACATCGTTCTCCGCCGCCAATGCGTACAGGCATCACCAGCGATGCGTCCCTTGCAGGGCGCCCATTGAATCGCGGAGTCGAGGCACGCAGCCCAGCGCTGCACTCAAGGCACGGGGTTCTTCGCGCCTACGGCGTGTCTCCAGCCTATCGGGAGCTCCATAGGGACCAGCGCCAGATGGACCGGAATGGTGCCCAGCACAGGAAGAGCAGCCCGTGGCGCTCTCGGGGAATCGGCAAGGCTGGAAAGTTTTTAGTGCACATGCCAGGCAGATAGGCTCTGACAATCTTTGCCATACTGGGGGTTGGGTCGAGCTAGGGCACGTCAGGGAAAATTCTCCGGAAGACAATACACCCGAACCCCAGCATGGCGACGTTTATGCACCAATTCGCCTGCAAGCGATTGCAGTTGGTGGAATTCCGACCGCAAGCCATCGATGCCCCGACTGTCAGCCTCACAGCTAGAAGTGTGTCTAAGCACATTATTTTCAGCCAGTTCTGAAATCGTTGCATGCCTGCCTACCACGATGCATGTATTTGGAGGCGCAAGAATACCCGTCGTCTCGTGCCCGATCTCACCGCCGATTTGATCACACGATGCCTTCCGAAGGAAGATGGCCGAAAACAGATAGTAGATTGTGCATTGTGATTAACTTCGCACGCCTGCTAGATCTTCTGGAGCTAGAGAGGTTCAAGCGTACAACTCAACTGCGCTTGCAAGGGGTGGATGGCTGTTCAACAAGAACTTGAAATGGCAATGCGCTGGGCCCAGTGTGCAATACCCAGTGCCGTACAGTACGCTTGACAGTTTCGGACGGTGATACCTATCAAAAACCACCAAGTGCTTGCTTGTGCTGCAACGACAAAAGTCACTACAGTCACTATATAGTCACAAAAGGGCATGCCATCGCCATCTGAGGCCTGAACGTACGCAGTCCCCTCGTTCAAGCGAGGCAAGCAGTCTGACACTGGCCGGGGTCCACTCCATGGCTGTGATGGCAGCATCGTTAGACAGGCACGCGAAGTGTGACGAGTCTGGACGTCCCTGGCCTCGGACGGTCCTCAGTCCAGTCCCGTGCTTTCCAAGAGTGGCTCCGGGCACATGGGCATGCAGGGCGCCGGAAGATGCGGCGCAATGCGGCGCAGGTTACCGCAGGAATCGGAGAAGCGATAACCGCTGTCAACAGCAGCACCAGGTATTGACACCCTCACTTCCAGAGATGTCCAGACATGAACGTGCTTGACGCAGTTGATGACTTCTCGTTGACTGCAGGGTAAGCTGGCTCGCCGTGGCTCGCCAACCACGCCAAAGCCACTGTGAGATCGGACGGCTTCTGTTGAGAATCCCGTGGGACATCGCCACAACACTATACAGTGTGCGATAGGTGCGGAGGTGAAATCTCTTGCACAATGTTCTTTGCCACTGGCTGTAGGCAGTACTACTAGGTGGAGAGAGGCGGGGAAAGGATCAACACTATAAAAAATGCAAGTTCTGGGCGAGAGCTGTGATCCTCGAAGTGGGCAGGCGTAGACTTTGGAGCTGGAGTCTGGAGCTGCACAAAGTCTTGTCTGCCCGGAGACAGTGGTGCATTTTGATGATCGCCTTGACCAGAAATTGAGCTCAAGCTCCATCCAGCAAGTAGTTTTGTGGCTTGTGAGGGCGCTTTGGCCTGAGACCTGCTTAGGGTCGAGGCTCTTGTTGGAGGCCGTGTTGATGTCAGTTTTTGTTTCCGCCCCTGCGCCCACGCATTCCGAGGAGGTCGGAGGTGAAATGAAGGCTTCCAGGAGCAGAAGCCTGCTGGGAGTCGCTGTCCTGGCACCTCGGATCTGGCTTCAACATGTATTATACAGTTATTTATACACACATGGATAGACAACGTACATGCATGCATACATTTACATACCTTTACTTACACATCTACATGTTGTGTGTGTATATATATATGTCAATCTCTATCTATATGCATCAGAAGCCCTTGAGCGGGTAATTTGTTTAGAGAAAGTCTGCCATGATCTGAGCCTGCGACGACTTCAGGCATTTGCGGCCTGGGTATGCCCAACTCCATCGTTTGTTCGGGCCTTGTGAGGCTGTTGCGACCCTGCTCTGCGAAATTCCACGACTGTCCGGAAGTGTCGATGAGATCCGGGATAGATGGCGAGATTTGATCCAAGCATCCTCGGAGCCAGCAGCGTAGCGCAGCGGCGCAGCCAGTTGCGTGACGGATGTAGGCGCATAGTTATAGGGCTAAACCGAAACGGTCGCGCAAGAGGAGCGAGCAAGGATCACTCAAGGACTGGATGGCGTCCCTCATAGAATCTGGGGGCCGGCTAAGATTTCACAACAGACAGCTGCGTGAAAAAGAACTCTACTAAAAACCTCTGGAATCCCCAAATCAACCGAAACACCCTGCCGAGGACTAAAGCACATGGAGTAGAATCCTACTGGTACTATTGACTATGACTAGGTGAGTGGCCAATAATGGGCACTAAGAGGGAGCCCTACTTCAGAACAAACTCCCCCATGAGCCATGCCCATCTTGAGGTCCCTGCCAGAACGGCACAGCCTTGGATGGCGCTCGGTCTCGCGCAGGCGTGTGCCTGTTTTCCCGGTCGAGTTGCGAAGGGATATAGACACATTGCTAGTGCTATTGCCAATGCGGTTATTGTATCGCTGCGACTATCCGCCAAGAGGTTCAAGAGACCAGTTCAAGCGCGGTGGGTGGGCCGTGCGAGTACACATGACGTAGGAGGCTGCTTCGGAGTTACTTGTAGCTTCTGCGTCCCGACATCTTAACTTAGTCTTAATTGAATAAGGCAGTTCATCCATCCCTTGTATGCGCTCAGCTGGAATGGGGCTCCATGAATAGATTCGAACAGATTACTGCAACATCAGGATGATAGGTACATGCCACGACTCGCGATGTTCAGAGTACAGGACATGGGCGAACAGGTTCATCGCCCGTACTGCAGTATTGGCAGCCTCACGCTCACTTAGTGGCCCTGCAGCCCGAAACTAGGTTCTGGTACCCGCTCCAGCGAGGGCAGACATCAACCAGGACGCCGTGGCCTGAGTTTGTGGGTGGTGGAATCCACTCTTGTGCTTATGCTACAGTCTTGGCGGGTCAATGTATACATACATGTATATATATATATACATATATACACATTTACATTTGTATATACACCTCGATATATATATATATATATATATATGCTCGCCCCACCCCCGTTGACAGACCATGCCCTCTCAACTGAGTCGTAGTGCATGGTCTGTCATCGGATGGGTGACGATCAGCCCTCCCAAACTCAATCCCAAAATTTCCAAAATTCTCGCCCCTAACTTTCCGATTTCCAAAATTTCCAAACTGTCCGCCCTTATGTTTTGGAAAATCCTGTCCACTAGGTCGGGCCATTTTGGAAATTTTGGAAATCCGGAAAGTGAGGGAATTCCAAAATTTCCAAAAAGTCCGCCCTTATGTTTTGGAAAATCCTGTCCACTAGGTCGGTCCATTTTGCAAATTTTGGAAATTTCGGAAATTTTGGAAATCCGGAAAGTGAGGAGATTCCAAAATTTCCAAAAAGTCCGCCCTTATGTTTTGGAAAATCCTGTCCACTAGGTCGTGCTATTTTGGAAATTNAATTTCGGAAATTTTGGAAATCCGGAAAGTGAGGAGATTCCAAAATTTCCAAAAAGTCCGCCCTTATGTTTTGGAAAATCCTGTCCACTAGGTCGTGCTATTTTGGAAATTTCGGAAATATTGGAAATCCGGAAAGTCAGGGAATTCCAAAATTTCCAAAAAGTCCGCCCTTATGTTTTGGAAAATCCTGTCCACTAGGTCGGGCCATTTTGGAAATTTTGGAAATCTCGGAAAGTGAGGGAATGCCAAAATTTCCAAAAAGTCCGCCCTTATGTTTTGGAAAATCCTGTCCACTAGGTCGGTCCAAATTGAAAATTTTGGAAATTTTGGAAATCCGGAAAGTGAGGAGATTCCAAAATTTCCAAAAAGTCCGCCCTTATGTTTTGGAAAATCCTGTCCACTAGGTCGGGCCATTTTGGAAATTTCGAAATTTTGGAGATTTTGGAAATCCGGAAAGTGAGGAGATTCCAAAATTTCCAAATAGTCCGCCCTTATGTTTTGGAAAATCCTGTCCACTAGGTCGGGCCACTTTGGAAATTTTGGATTCTGTTCTATACGTCTCAAGTGAGGTTATTATGTAGTGTATCCGTACCACCCTCATATATACACATGTGCTCTGTAATACCTTGATTTAGGGGCCACCCGCGCGCCTTATCGTGCCAGTCTCCGCATCGGACTAGAACTATTACCATTTTTGGAGCTGTATGGTAGGGCGAAGCATCACGGAGCAACTACACACCTACATATACTAATGTACATAAATATACATACCACTATATTAAGATATAGATACATTAACTCATTCATGCATTCATCTGTTAGTATTTTCCTGTAATCAAGAGTAATACTAAAACAGACATTCTTTCAAATACAAATCATTAGATTAATATTAGTACTAACGCTAACACTATTACTAACACTAGTCACAATATTTATACTAACAGCAATGTTTACATAAGTATTGATGCTCCTACGAATACAAATACGTATACCCTTATGATGTTAGCAGTCATGCTATCACCAAGACTAGTACTGACATTTTTTGTTGAATGCTCAAGCTAATACCAGTATTAATACCAGCATTAACACTTATATTAATTCGAATACCACTGTGAATAATCCTAATACTAATATTAACATTAAAGCTCCTACAAATACCAATAATCATATTCATTATTGATATGAATACTAATACCGTTACTAATAGACACCTGCATAGCATTTTCAACTGTGCATAAAAATACTTGCCACTATCTTAAAATACAGATGTATATTAATGCATTCATGTACTAATGTTTTAGGATACGCATATACCCATATACCAATGTAACGATTTTCTACTTGTTCATGTATGAATCTACTACACTAATATGCCAATATACTAATATACGACTACTGTAATATGCAAGTATGCCGACATGACAAAGTAGTGTACAAATATGCCCACATATTGATATACTTATAAATCATTAGACAATACACGAAAATAGTACATATACTAGTATACTCATATACTAGTGTACGAATATACTGGTATGTTAATATACTAATATACTAATACACAAATGTACAAGTGTACTCATGCACCAGTTGTACCAGCATATTAAAAATACTAATATACAAGTATACAAATATGTTACTGCTCGAATACATTTAATGTATTGATATACTAGTCTGCTAATATACGAAACTATCAGTATACTAACATATCAAAACTAATTCTAATATTGATACTAATACTAGCACTTCTGCAAATATTAACTGATGTTAAACCCAGTATTAAGACTGATAGCAATACTCACAGTTGTACTATTACTGGCATTGACACTGGCACGAACACTAACACTAACACGAACATGAATTCTAACACTAGTTATATTTACTAGTATTGATATGTATACTTACAGTAAACACTAGTACTAATACTAATACTCATCCTGATATCAATACTACCACAAAACTATTAACTCATGTGCCGCGCGTTCGGTGCATGCGTCCTCAGTACATGGCATGTTAAAAGTACGCGTTGTATATCTACTGTACAGATTATCATCGTGTGGTGTGTGTTTAGATACAATATGTCAGCCGAGTCACCTGCCAAGAGTACACTGTCACAAGGGCATGGTTTGTCAACCGGGGGGGG
>BGNK01002943.1:0-86216 GCA_003297005.1 Symbiodinium sp. clade A Y106
AGAACGTATGAAGGTTCCATTCTCTCTCAGAGCTTAGGTTTCCTGACCGTTGATTGTAAGGACAAGTACGTTGTAGGACGTATGACTAAGGTGGGACTGCAAGCCCCGCAGTCTGCCAAACACTCTTCCAGCACCCGAAACCAGTGACTGCAAGCGCGAGTGTGCTATAGAACACATGAATACTGCAAGACTGCCGTATGTGCAATGTGTCCACGTCTTCTCTTAGGAATATATAAGTTCTACAATGCATAGTACAACGGCTTTGCTATCTCACCATGGTGTGTGCAATGTGTCCACGTATTCTCTTAGGATTTCTATAAGTTAAACTATGTATAGTGCAACGGCTTTGCTATCTCCGTGTTTTTGAAGTCTCTGGCACCGGAACTTAGCCCTCGCTAAGGTACTTGGCCGTCGGCTGTAGCACCGTTCCTGGTAGTCCCAGCGCCAGCCAACGGAAAACCGCCTCATGGCACCGAGAGGATAGACCTCTTCCATCTGGACATAAGCAGTAATGAGTAGCGTTGGCCCGCCTAGAGTGTACTCCAGGCGCACCAACTTCCCAGCTTTTAAAGCGTCGACTCGAACTACTTTGCCCGAAAGCCTCTTCTCAGGGGAGATCTCAGAGAGGAGACGGCACGGCAGCTTGTAGCGACCTGCAATGAAGCATCCGAGAATCTGCAGATGTTAAGATGACACTGCAAACAAGGCCTTCCAAACGCTCGATGGCTTTGCCAATGTTGACATGAAGATCGCTCTCCTTGTTGGGCACATGCCCCAATGCCTCAACAGCCCCTGCCCACCCCCCAAGATCCGGCCTGGCCTGGGGCTGGGCCGGGCTGAGCTGGGGCTGGGGTTGGGCTGAGGCTGGGGCTGGGGTTGGGGCTGGGGCTGGAGCCTGAGTTGGGCTTTGGGAAAGATGTAAATTTAAAAACTCTTTCTTTAAACTTTGAAAGGCCTGGCCAAATTTAGAAATTCTTTAAATTTTTTAAATTCTTTAAATTTTGAAAGCCCGGGGTTTTTAAAATTTAAAAGCCCTGGGGGTTTAAATTATTCAAAATTTTTAACAGCCCTGGGTTTTAAATGTTGAAAGCCCTCGGGGATTAAATTTTTCAAAATTTAAAAGCCCTGGGGTTTTAATTTTTAAAATTCAAAAGCCCTGGAGGTCTATTTTTTTAATTCTAAAAGCCCTGGATTTCAAATTTTGAAAGCCCTGGGTTGTTAAATTTGAAAAGCCCTGGAATTTTAAATTGTTTAAATTCTTTAAAATTTGAAAGCCCGGGGTCTTCAAATTTTAAAGATTTTAAAGATTTTGAAGAATTTTTAAATTCAAAAGGTCTGGTCTGGGATCCAGGCCACAGGCCCAGCTTTAAATTTTTAACATTCTTTAAAATCTTTAAAATTTGAAAGCCCTGGGATTGAAATTTTAAAAGCCCGGGGTTTTTAAATTCTGTAAATTCTTTAAAATTTAAAAGCCCTGGGTTTTTAAATTTTAAAGGCCCTCGGTTTTTAAATTTTAAAAGCCCTGTGTTTTTAAATCTTAAAAGCCCTGGGGTTTTAAATTCTGTAAATTCTTTAAAATTTGAAAGCCCTGGGTTTTTTAATTTTAAAAGCCCGGGGTTTTTAAATTCCTTAAATTCTTTAAAATGTAAAAGCCCTGGGTTTTAAATTTTAAAAGCCCTCGGTGTTTTTAAATTTTAAAAGCCCTGGGTTTGCAAATTTTAAAAGCCCTGGGGTTGTAAATTCTTTAAACTCTTTAAAATTTGAAAGCCCGGAGTTTTCAAACTTTAAAGATTTAGATTCTAAAGAATTTTTAAATTTTAAAAGGTCTGGTCTGGGCTCCAGGCCAGAGGCCCAGNAATTTGAAAGCCCGGAGTTTTCAAACTTTAAAGATTTAGATTCTAAAGAATTTTTAAATTTTAAAAGGTCTGGTCTGGGCTCCAGGCCAGAGGCCCAGCTTTAAATTTGTAAAATTCTTTAAATTCTGTAAATTCTTTAAAATTTGAAAGCCCTGTGTTTTTAAATTTTAAAAGCACGGGGTTTTTAAATTCTTTAAACTCTTTAAAATTTGAAAGCCCGGAGTTTTCAAACTTTAAAGATTTAGATTCTAAAGAATTTTTAAATTTTAAAAGGTCTGGTCTGGGCTCCAGGCCAGAGGCCCAGNAATTTGAAAGCCCGGAGTTTTCAAACTTTAAAGATTTAGATTCTAAAGAATTTTTAAATTTTAAAAGGTCTGGTCTGGGCTCCAGGCCAGAGGCCCAGCTTTAAATTTGTAAAATTCTTGAAATTCTGTAAATTCTTTAAAATTTGAAAGCCCTGTGTTTTTAAATTTTAAAAGCACGGGGTTTTTAAATTCTGTAAATTCTTTAAAATTTGAAAGCCCGGGGTTTTGAAATTTTAAAGATTTTCAAGATTTTAAAGAATTTTCAAATTTTAAAAGGTCTGGTCTGGGCTCCAGGCCAGAGGCCCAGCTTTAAATTTTAACATTCTTTAAAATTCTTAAAGTTCTTTAAAGTTTGAAAGCCCTGGGTTTTTTAATTTTAAAAGCCCGGGGTTTTAAAATTCTTTAAATTTTTAAAATTTAAAAGCCCTCGGTTTTTAAATTTTAAAAGCCCTGGGTTTTTAAATTTTAAAAGCCCTGGGGTTCTAAATTCTTTAAATTCTTTAAAATTTGAAAGCCCGGGGTTTTCAAGCTTTAAAGATTTTTCAGATTTTAAAGAATTTTAAAATTTTAAAAGGTCTGGTCTGGGCTCCAGGCCAGAGGCCCAGCTTCAAATTTTTAAAATTCTTTAAATTCTTTAAACTCTTTAAAATTTGAAAGCCCTGGGTTTTAAATTTTAAAAGCCCGGGGGTTTAAAATTCTTTAAATTTTTTAAAATTTAAAACCCCTGGGTTTTTAAATTTTAAAAGCCCTGGGATTTAAATTTTGAAAACTCTTTAAATTTTAAAAGCCCTGGTGCTTTAAATTTGTATATAATGTATCTATAGAGACAATCCAACGCCAAATGGACCCTAAAGGTCCTACATACATACCCTTTTAGCATCCCTATAGATCCCTTTAAAGGGACCCTTAAAGGAACCCTTATAACTACCCATGAACCTCCAAGTAGGACCCTTACTAAACCCTCAACCCTAAACCCTAAAGCCCAATCCCCAAACCCTACTTATAACCCTACTTATAACTACCCATGAACTTCCAAGTAGGACCCTTTGGTAACGGCAAGTCTCCGACCCCTCAGGCTTCAAGTCCACGGTGCGCGTCTCACCTTGGTTTCGAGGGCGGGGAGGGGGGGGNGGGGGGGGGGGGGGGCGCATCGTGAGGGGCTCCTGAGGGATTTGGGGTTTAGGGGTTTAGAGGGCCTTTTAGGGATTTGGGGTTTAGGGTTCTAGAGGGTTTTGTTGGGGTTTGGGATTTAGGTTTAGGGATTTAGGGTTTCGGGTTTCAGAGGGCTCTTGAGGGATTTAGGGTAGCTTTAGGGGTTCATTTTGGGTGAAGGCTTTACACGGTATTTAGAAAATTAGGGTGGCTTTAACGATTCCTGTAAGGTCTAGGAGGCTTCCTACCATAGTTCCGTAGGAGTTTATAAAGTTTAGCGCGGAGGCCCTGACTCCGCATACTCGAAGCCTAAGCAGCTGCAAGGACCACCTCACCTTCCCCCTACCCCCGGTAACACATGCATGGATAAGCTTCCTCAGCAAGATTTTACATTACTGCGATATACCCCCGAACCCCATTGAAAACTATGAAGGCCCCTGTATTAGACCTCCACTACCCCTTGCGGAAAACTCTACTTTGAGCTGCCGGCCGAAGTAGTCGTAGTTGGCGGAGAAGGTCAGGCAGAAGGTGTCCTAGGAGGCTATATGGAGGTCTCGTACAGGGCCTTCATGTCTTTCAATAGGGTTCGGGGGTATAGTATGGGAGTCCTGTCAGGTTTTCGAGCTTTAGCAGGTGCTAGGCTTGCAGATTTTAGCCGCCAGACTTCGGGGATTTAGGATTTGGGGGGAGGGTGTTACAGTATTCAAGCATCATAGTCTGAGTCTTGCAGTGGTACAGAACTATGGAGCATATATTCAGAATCAGACGCCAAGGCTTCCTAGCTTCTCCACAGGTTCCCTTTAATAAAGAGTACCCTTTCTATTGATATTCAGCTTTGCTAAGGCAAAACAAAAGCGGGACAAGGGTGCTACTTTTCGAAGCCTGAAACCCCAAAACCCTAAGCCTTAAAGAAGGAGCCCTGAAACCCTGAAACCCGAAGCCTTAAAGGAGCCCCTTGTGCAACATTAATTAGAAACCGTGGAGCCTTTAGGAGGTTCAGGGGTAGTGATAGTTGGGTTATAAGTCCCCTAATATGGGTGATAGGTATAGCTACCGTACTTATAACCCCACTTATAACTACCTAAACCCGAAACCCTATAGAACCCTTAAAGGAACCCTAAACCTCTTATAACCCTACTTATAACAACCCACGAACGTCCAAGCATGCCAGGTTTGGGGCTTGGGAGATCCGTTCTCGGGACATATGGGTCGGCCTGGACACTTAGAGTAGGGTTCCTTTAAATAGGGAGGGAACCTAGGGTTCCTTTAAAGGGGACTTTAACATTTAAAGGGATGCTTCAGGATTTATTGAAGCTAAGTCAGAGGCGGGCTGTTCGATTCAAGGATTGAGTTACCGGTGCACCCTGATCCCTACACCGCCAGTCCCGAACCCAAAGCCCAGAACCCCGAAACCCTAAACTCAAAGCCCTAACCCTCTTATCGTTCTGGGTTTGGGGGGGATGTAGAGCTCTTCTATAACAAGGGACCATTAAAGTAGTATAGGCAATGATTAAGATCCTCCTTAACCTACCAAAACCTACTTTTTGTAGGGTCCTTCTAAATTCCATATTAGGGTTTATAGTAAGAACCTGAGAAAAAGTAGGGTTTGGTAGTTTAAGGCTTATGTTACGTTAGACTCCTCCCGCATGCTCCTCAAACTCCTTGTTGGGGTCGCCGGTTGTCGGCTGCCACGACAGCAGCTGCTCCAATGACATCCAAACCTTCGGGGCCGCTCCAAGGCTTACGGTGCAAGGTTCCGGGGCCTCACCATACCTTGAACTACCAAACCCTACTTTTTTGTAGGTTCTTACTATACACCCGAATATGGAATTTACAAGGACCCTACAAAAAAGTAGTAGAAGTCAGAAAGTTGGAACATGGCCTTAGGAGGATTAGTGCTAGGAACCCTTATACATTACCTTAGGGGCACGAGGATAATGATGTTCCAACTTTCTGGCTTCTACTATACTTGATAGGGTTTAGGGTTCAGGCCGGTTTAGAGTTTAGGGCTTATAAACGTATAAAGCTCTCACTCAGAGCTTATCGGGCTTACATATATAGGGTTCAGGGCCCACACACAGATAAGGCGTAGTCGGTAGAAACCGTAACCCTAAACCGTCCTGAACCCTGAACGCTGCTACCTCAAGCTCTCCCCAGGCCTGAACCGCGAACCCGGAATCTGTGAACTCGAAGCATCATATGGGAGTTTCCCCTTATTTTGGGGTCCTTTAAGGGTTCCTTAAAGGGACCTATAAGGGTTCTATAAAGGGTTTACGGTTCAGAGTTAGAGTTTCCGAAAATAGGGGACCCTTATTTTGGGGTCCTTATTATAGGGATCCTACCATGTAGGGTACTATATTAGGGTCCCCTATTTTCGGAAACTCCCATATGGGTGGTTGTCAAAACTAAGGTCCCTTTTTTGGGTACCCTAAATACTAGGTGCCGTATTATATTAAGGACTCAAAAAGGGACCCTAATATTGACAACCACCCCATATAGGTGCCTTGATGATTGGAGCAGGGCATGGGGGTCCTTTGTAGTATAGTCATAAGAACCCTAAGAGTCATAAGAACCCTAAGGAATCATGTTGGCAAGTATTCAGGGCCCTACATTAAACCTCTGATTGCTAACTTCACAAGCCCTGGCTACAGTCTCAAGACACTTGCATTGCAGCGAAACTAGCAGCTTGACCACCTTTCGGGGCACCCCTAAACCCTAAAAACCCTATGAACCCTATAAACCCTAAAAACCCTATAAACCCTAAACTCTGAAGCCACAAAACCCCCAGCCTGAAGCCACAGCCCCCAACAATCAGAAAAACCCTCGCCATGCCTAAAAGCAGGACCTCCGAAGAGAAACACCCTAGCACAACCTCGATGCCCAACAACATGAACAACAACTCGACCCCCAGAACCCGAATCTATGCCTGAAACCCCAAACATCAAACCTTAAACCCGCAAGCCCTGAACCTGCAGCACTCGTCCGTATAGCCTTCAATCACCCGGAACCTCTGAACTTGAATCTCCTCCCTCTCTCCCAGGAAATATCGGCTCAACCCTCAACCCTGAACTTGAATCCCCAAACCGAGGGCCTTGAAACCCCTCCACTCCCTCTCTCCCCTCACCCTAGACCTTAAACCCTAAACCCTAAACCCTAGACCCTAAAAACCCTATAAACCCTAAACCCTAAACCCTAGACCCTAAAAACCCTATAAACCCTAAACCCTATAAATCCCATAAACCGTCTCTCCCCTCGAACTGCCAGCCTTTGGTTTGATGTCTTGAAGATCGGCCAAACCCAATTCTTCACCTTCTGCACTTGGAGGTTCAGGGGTCGTCATAAGTAGGGTTATACAGGCTTAGGGTTCCCTCAAGGGTTCTATAGGGTTTAGGGTTTGGGGTTTAGGGGTTTAGGGGTTTAGGGGATTAGGGGTTAGGGTAGTTATAAGTAGGGTTATAAGTCCCCTAACTAATATGGGCTATACGTATAGTTACCCTACTTATAACTACCCATGTACCTCCAAGCATGAGAAAGTTACGACCTAGGTTGAAGAATTGAAGCCGAACCCAACCAAGCACCATCTTCATGAGGGGCTCAAGGGTGTGGGGTTTAGCATCAGCAAGGAAGCCAGACCTAATCTGTGGCCTTCTGGGATGAAACCTTGGGCCTTTATTAGGGTTCCTTGTATGAGTCCTACTATTTGGGGGTTATAGGCCCAGGATTTCTTAATCAGGTTCCTACATTAGGTTGTGTAAACATCTCTCAACTGGTGCTTGGGTTTCCTCCGCTTCGGCATTCCCATAGAAATCGACTCTGACTTTGCTGCGATACAAAACAGTATGGGGTAGGGGCTTGCACGAAAAACATGCTACATCAGTCCCACTGCGTAGCCCACAAGCACCAGCCTTTAAGCTTCTTGAACATGGCCAGCGGGAAGTGTATCTCGATACCATGCTCGTTGTTGTACACCTGGCGGAATGTTGGCGCTGCTTCAGCGGGAGCTCAACCGCCCGTATGCAAACTGAGGCTATTCGTGTATGACCTATAAACCCTGAAGCCTGAACCCTGCACTGCAGATCCTAAACCCCATACCCTGAATTCTAACTCTAAGGCCAAGACCCTCAACCGTTTCCGCACCATAAACCATGTAAACTTAAGCGCCAAAACCTCGAACGCGAAAAGTCTCGCACTCGTGAATCCGCAAAAAGCCTTCAGTGTTTCGGGTGCTGGGTCCACATGAGAGGGAAAAGACTGTCGGAAAACTCACCTTTGGTTAGTAGGGAATGGAAGAATGGTAGTAATAGTAGTTATAATTGCAACCCATTCCTCCATTCCCTACTAACCAAAGGTAAGAAAGACTGTCGGAAAAGACAGTCTATACGAGTTTAGGATTCAAGGGATTTCGGACTGAAACTCGTAAGTCAGAAGGTTAGCCGAAACCCTATACACCTCTAAGCCCGTACTAAACTTACACCCTAAACCCCAAACTAAGGTTCAGGATGTGGGATCTCCCTCTAGCCTCAGTCCGAAATGCCCATGTGGGCTTTGGGGAGGGGGCCGCTTTAGGGTTTAGGGTTTTTAGGGTTTAGGGTTTAGGGTTTAGGGTGCAGCCCAAGACCCGAGACCCCGAAACCTCATTCCCGGTCTCGCGTCCCTCAACTCAGCCTGAAGCTCACCCAAAGGGTCCAAGTATCATTATGGTATATACTTATAGGGTATTTTGGGGTTCTAAGTATATACCATAATCAGCCTGACTTAGATGCTGAGTTCATAAGCCCCCAAAAGTGTACACTTTCAGTTTTAGATTGGGTAATAGTATCCCAACAAGTGTGAAGTATCCACTCAGCTACTAAGCTGAAGCTCATGGAACCTTTCGACACTTTCGACGGCTCATGGCAAGCAGTATTGCAAGCAACCTGAAAGCCAACAGTCTGCAGCTGGAGCACAGCCAAACCGATCACGGTGCCACAAACTTTGAACAGCTCGTCGGTGTCCTTCCAATAGGGTTTAGGGGTTGGGCTTTCTAGTCCGCCGAGGCTTATGCTTTATGTTCTTGAAGCTTTGACTACCCTGAGGCTCCATAGTAGTTCCTTTTTGGGGTTCATATTTAGATAGAATCCTATAAGGTAATCTCAAAAAGGAACTACTATGGAGCCTCTGGGTAGAGCTTACTTTGATTCAGGCTTCGAGGTCAAGTGTCCCGAACTTGACTTTCGGGCTTAAGACGAGAAATCGTCCACTGCGGCTGGGGTTGGCTTTCTGGCGCAGCTTTCGATTTGTGGCACGGCGGTAAGTACGGGGCATTTGGAACATGTTCGTCTCGGAGCAACAGGTAGATGACCATGCTCGAAACCATAGCTCGCTTTGGAAAGAGGAAATTGCCTGGAGACCCGGTTGAAAAGGATTTCCTACGTCCACCCATCATCCAAGCAAGCTCTCGTCAACCAAACCCTTCCTAGGTTCCCAGTAGCCCCTTAATAATAAGGGTACCCTTTTTCCTACAATTCGGTCTTAATAAGGGAACCCAAAAAGAAAATGGGTAAAAGGGTACTACTGGGGCACCTAGCTTCTGTGGCAACGCAACCCTGAATCCTACAGCTCAAACCCAAACCCGAAATCCTAAACCCTAAACCCCTAAAGCCCCTAAACCCAAAACCCGACATCCTAAACCCTAAACCCCTAGACCCAAACCCGAAATCCTAACAAACAGCAGCCGCGTTTGAAGCTTCAGACTCCCTGCCCTTTCAGCACCCCGATTCTTAACCCCTGCCGGGGTCCTCCGTTTCCAGGACAGTCTCGCTGAACCTTCGGCTTCTTCGGGGTTTATATAGGGGTTTAGGGTCTATAGGGGCTTAAGGGTTTAGGGTTCAGGGGATTTAGGGCCTCTGGGGGTCACATGGCATAGTGCCCGAATTCCCGTGCTTTCTGCCTTTCCGTCTAGAATCTAAACCCCAGGAGTCCCTCAAACACCAGCCCCCGAAACCCCGGGTAAGGTAACTATACTTATGACCCTTATAAAGATGAACACGTGGGCATCTCAGCCAGTTAAGTGGGTGGATGTGGGGTTGAAATGGGAGAGTGCAAACCCATTTTCCGAAATGGAACTTACTAGCTTGACCGTGTGGGTTGAAATGGGGGATGGTGTAGCGAGTAGCTTGATATGCCAGCGGGCTGATGCGTCATGATTGAAGGTTTGCCACTAGCAACGACGCACTGCAGCGAGTAGTCTTGCTTTGAGATGAGGGGTCCATATATGACTGAACCCTCCAAATCCTCATTGCTAACCCCTTCATTGGGACGGAAAGGGAGCTAGGGAACTCAACCCTAAACCCTAAACCCTAAACCACTCACTGGTTGTAGTAGCTCAGGCTCGGGTCCTCGTCTGCTTTAAGATCACTTCCCTCATTTATTAGAAGCCTTATGGGAGTTTCCGAAACTTAGGGGTACCTTATTTGGGGGTCCTTATAATAAGGATCCTAATATTTAGGGTGCTATATTGGGGTCCCCTATTTTTGGAAACTCTCATTTTTTAAAACCCTTATAGATCCCTTAAAGGAACCCTTATGGTACCCTTTAAAGGACCCCCAAATTAGGGCTCCCCCTATTTTTCGGAAACTCCCATAATAGCTGACTTAAGACTGAAACTCCATCAGCAGGTCCCAGGAGCCATGTCGCGTGGGAGTCCGGATCATGAGTGAACATGGAGTAAGACCTGTCTTTCAGGAGTCTCGGATGAGATCTTAAAACTGGGTTCTTGTTAACGTTACCCAAAGGGTCCAAGTATCATTATGGTTTATACTTATAGGGTATTTTGGGGTTCTAAGTATATACCATAATGATACTTGGACCCTTTGGGTTAAGGGAGATCATTTAAGTTACCATGATAAACATGGAGTAAGACCTGACTTGGACTCGGGATCTTCAAACTGTCCAGGACCCTCCTTGTACCCTCAAATAGGGGGTTTTGTGGTCCCTAATACTGGGTATTTAGGGTCTAATAGAGGGTAGAAGGAGGGAGTAGGGGTATATGGTCCCTAATACTGGGTATTTAGGGTCTAATAGAGGGTAGAAGGAGGGACTAGGGGTATATGGTCCCAAATAAGGGGCATTTAGGGGCTAGAGGGTAGATGGAGGGTCTAGGGGCTCTTGTTAATGTTGAGGGAGATCCTTTAAGTTGCCATGATAAGGGAACCATATTGCTTACTATAGGTCCCTATTATGGTAACTGAAACTAAGTTCCTTAACAGGAGCCCAACAAAAGGGTTTTACACGGATTTCATTCGGCCTTTTCCGGGCTTAGGTCGGGGTGGGGCGCCCTAAGCTTTCAGGGTTTCAAGCGCCAGGGTATGGCGCACGGCCCTAAACCCACAACCCTAGAGCCTAAAACCCCAAATCTCTGCAGCCCCCTGATGCTGAAGAGGTAAACTCTGAAACCCTAAATTCGAAAGCCCTACATAGAATCCCAAAGCCCTAAGAGACAGAACACCCTAAAACCCTAAAGCCCTACACCCGAAACCCCAAAATCCTAGACCCCAAAAGCCCGAAGGCCCTAGCCTCAACCCGCACCTTCCCAAATCCGAGAAGACTGACGTCAAGCTTTGGGTTTTGGGTTTAGCGGTTATGGATGTTGGGTTTGGGGGTTATGGGTTTTGGGTTTGAGGGTTATGGGTTTTGGGTTTAGGGGCTTTGGGTTTACGGGTTATGGGTTTTGGGTTTAGGGTTGCGGGTTTAGGGGTTTAGGGTTAACGAGTTTAGGCGGTTAGAGCTCTGGGATGTAGGGTTGATAGTGCCCCGAAAACATGAAAGGGCACTACTAAGTGGGGATTTCCGAAAATAGGGGACCCCAATATAGTACCCTAAATAGTAGGATCCTTATTATAAGGACCCCAAAATAAGGTACCCCTAATTTTCGGAAACTCCTAGGTTAAAACCCAGCACCCTCGGCCCAAACACTCTCAACCCTAGCCTGCTATCCTCACCGAGAGCTTATCCAACAGTCAGCATAGTATAGGCTGAAAAGGTAAGCCTTGTAGTAGAACCTCAGAGACGTCCCGTATAAAATCCCCAAAAGGGAAACTTAGGTACAGGAGGCCTAGAGTGCCCAGAAGCTCCAGAGGAACCCTCTGCTCAGAACTTAAGAGCACAGGTGCCTTCTGTAGGTTGCTGGCAGTTTCCGAAAATAAGGGGTATCCTATTTGGGGGTCCTTACAATAACGAAACCTGAACCTCTAACTACACCCTAAATCCTACTTTTCAGCCTCATACGACGATGTTTAAGACCAGAAGCTCGTCGAAGAGACGTCGGATCAGGACCTGGAAAAACTCACGCCGCACGCCACCTGGCGAGATTCTCAGGATTTAGGGTTGAGGGTTTAGGATTTAGGGTTGAGGGTTTAGGATTTAGGGTTGAGGGTTTAAATTTAGGGTTTAGGATTTGGGGCTTAGGATTTAGGGTTGCGGGTTTGGGAGTTAAGATTTTGGGGTTTTGGGGGGTTGAAATGGAACCCTCATAGAACCTCATGATGCCCTATAGCAAGTGGCTGGCTTCTATGGAACTCTACATGAATGAGCACTTCGAAGACGAAACTCTGAAGCCAAACATTCCTTAAATGCTGAGCTTGAGATTCTGAAATCCCACAGATCCTAAGCTCTGAAAACTGGGCTAAAGCGATGGCTTCAAGTAAATTTCGGGTTCGAAGGTGTGGATTGTGGGAACACCATGGAATTCCCACTTTAAGGGAGCCCTCATGGTCATGGCCGAGGGCCTTCATCTTGGCCATCCTCACCAGCGAACTTGACCTGCCATTCGCCGAAATAGAGACACACGTGCCAGGGTGTTATCGATGTCAAAGTACGGGTTGGGTGTGGGACAACTGCAACGAAAACTTCGAGCGCTGGCTTTGCAAACCTGAAACCCTCAGCCTTACATTACCACTGAACCTTCAAACCCAAATCTAAAGCCGTAGGCCCCTGAAGAAAGTGCTGAAGATTTAGGGTTACTAGTTCTTCGTAAGGAACTATCTGAAGCCCAGGTATCCTAGGTACAAGGAAGTCAAACAAGGGAACACCAAAGATGTAGGTTTTTGGGGCAACAGAGGGTGGGGGTCACCGCAAAGCAAATCCTGGACTGTACGAAAACTGCGGGTCTGTCTACTCGGGGTGCAGGACTGTGGGCAATCTTTTGCCGCTCAACAACTTACATAAGCACTACCTATTTGACTCCAGTGAACATCCAAGCTTGAGACGTGCCTCGTAAGGCCATCGGCTTCACCTCGCAAGCCAAACCCCCCGAAACGACAGAATATGCTAGGGATGCGACAAAAAATACAAAAGACATAAAGATCCGGTGTTCTAGCTTAGCCCGTCAGGTGCACCCAGATTTTGCATCCGAAGGAAGACGGGGACCCGAATGTACATCTTGAACAACTAGCAAGATGCGCGAAAACCAAAAACCCTCCCCGAAGTTCGAAGAAAAATCGCGAGCCTTTAGTGGTAGGTGCAGTGCTGTAGCTTCTGCCGACCTGCTTCCGCATGGATGAAAAGTTTACGTGGCCTTGGGCGCTTTAAGCACTATAAGTAGGGATTTGCAGCTCTAAAACCACAGGTTGAGGGTTTATACTAATTAGGGCTTAGGGCTTTACGACTTTAAGGTTTAGGGTTAGCTTCCGGGTGAAGACGCTGAGATGTCGTGTATCTGCTGCAAGGCGGCCTGATTTCTGTGAAAAGGCTGAAACCGTCATTGACAACACACGGCAATCCACACCCAGCAGCTGCATGCAACGAAGCTATATTAAGAAATGAATCGAACACGTGACGCAAGTCTCCAGGAGTGGACAACCGATGCTTCACGACAGCATTCATCCACGACCGATCACCTGACATTTGCATACGTTTCCATGTGGCAGGAGCGAGTCACTCAAGACTCGTGTTTAAGGCTACCGGTTCAGGGTTCATCAAGTTTAAAAAGCTGTGGCAGCGCAGCCTTCTCAACTACGAAGCAAGAACTTGTCGTAAGCTATGGATACGCTTTTGGGGGCTTGCGATGCAGAACAGAAAAGGTATACTTGCTCTCCAGGTCGGGGGTGACTTGATGAGGTCCGCATACTTGAAATTCTGGAAGATGATGGGTAGTTGCAGTTGCATGTTTACGAGCACAAGCAAGGTAACTCTAACTGTAGTTGCTTGTAGCCCTGACTGGGACACTGGATTTGAGAGCAGCTTAGGGTTCGCTGTGAATATACGGTCGGCCTGGGATGCATTCGGAGAACAGGTCTATTTCTGAGTTTCCTTCCATGACGAATCTGAATAGCAGTCTCAACCAGGTCCTTGTTAGGGAACTTGCTTCTGGCTGCTTTCGCAAAATTGCTTCTTGCTTCTTGCTGCTGTAAATGCAAGGTCTTGGTTACTAGCTCGCCACAAAATGATGCCTCACATCTGACCTCACCAATACCCCCAACGAGCCCTACGGACGCTCACCAAAACCCCTAAACTTAAGCCCACCTCATACCTGCAGGGTCATAGCCTACCCCTTTGTTAGTGTACCTCTTTTCCATTTAACAGATGCTCATCACAAAACTACGGTTGATGGACAAAATCCTGCATGACCCTAAGGACCCTAAACTATGGGAATTATGGTATATTCCTTATTATGGGTCATGCAGGATTTTGTCCATCAACCGTAGGTAGCCTAAACAAGGGGGAAGGGTATGATCCCCTAGGTTTGCTCAGAGAATTATGGTAACTGACAGCCGGCAGCCCTCCTAAGCCCCTGAGCCATGCAATCCCTGTAAGCCCGGTAGATACCCTATAAGTCCCAATACTGAATCATGGTAACCCAGACACCCAGGCCTAACTCCCCGAAACCCTGAACCCTAAACCCTACCCCCTAAACCCTGAACCCTAAACTCAATAAGATCCGAAGCAGCCCTTTGTTGGAGCCATCGTCTGGGATCGCTGTGACCGAAAAGCCCCAAATTCAAGTCTGAACCGCTCAGTTGTGAAGTTTGCCACGAACTTCGGTTAAATATCTCCCAGACTCCCAGGGTTCTTTAGTCTTGATAATTCGTATTATTACTATGCTTCTTATTTTGATGAATCAGTGATTGCTACGAGTTACTACAGGTGCATACGGTTTCGAGGGTTTCCACCACCCGGGCTCTTGGACCAAAGTGATTGGGATGAACAAAGGGCAAAAAGCATGCACTGCGCTTCATGTGGTTTATCTTTTCTCTTTTAACACGCATTCATTACACCACTAAAGACACCATGGAAATCCTATTGTGCTGGAACTACATAGACCATTAGGAAATAAGCCAGTGAACGGTCAACCATGAAGAAGACAACTACATTATCTTGACAGTGTATTTCCTTGTGTTGGGATATTCTTTTAAATGGGGGATTTCTTGGAATTCAAAATCCTTATGTCCCATCCGTTCACCCACTGTCCCGAATGAACTACGACTAGTGACTAGTACTACTGATAATAATAGACTAATAACAACAATAATGTAAATCATATCCGTAGTTATAATAAATGACAATAGTCATTATTTTAAGAGCTCAGTTCCATCCAGGCGGTTCCGCGGTTTAATTGATTGGCGGCCAGCGAAGCCAAAGGTTGGTGTGTTCCTGGTTGTTAATGTCTGCTAGGTGAGTTCTCGTTTAATGGGTGAAAAAGAACAAATGAAATAAAGCAAAGAACACAAAGGTAAGTTCACGCACACTTTGTTTGCTTTCCTTCTTTCATTTAGCTCTTTTTCGTGCTGCAAAATTTTTTAAAAAATGCTTAAATGGAGCTTCCTTTATTTAGCTCTTTTTCGTGCTGCAATTAAATGGAGCTTTTGGGCTTGAGGTTGCCAGCGGTTAGGCTGACTAAACCCTAAACCCTGAACCCTAAACCCTCAACCCTAAACCCTAAACCCTCAACCCTCAACCCTAAACCCTAAACCCTCAACCCTAATTAACTCGCAACCCCGAAGACCTCCGAACTCCGAACAAAGGGATCTTGGGAAAGCGAGGGTTTAGGGATTGAGAGGGGGTGAGCTGAGCTTTTTGAGGTGTTAGGGTTGGGGAATCGGCTTCAAATTTTTGGGCTTTGTGAGATTTATGGAAGACGGGACTTTTGGCCTGTGTATCGCCGGTGTCCCTTTACAAGGGCTTAAGTAGCGAAGAGGGCTTCGGGTTTTGGGCTTAGGGCGGTGGGGTCTACGGCTCAGCATTTAGGACCGGATGCCCAGACCCCCGGGCGGATCCAAAAAGTAGATCCCTTAATGGGGTTTCCTATAAAGTATCCTTAGTAGTTTGGGGCCCCAAATTAAGGGATCTACTTTCTAGATCCTCCCGGGGGCCTGGGTAGGGAAGGTCACTACGCACTCAAAGACAACAGCTCCTCGTAGCGTGCTTTGAAGAATTTGATTTGCGATCTGGTTAGCTCTATTCATCCCAAACTAAACTCGAAGGGGCTATGGAATAGTGGGCATAAAGGATTATTGCTCCTGTAGTCGCGGATTTGGTGGTAGCTGAACCTAACGAACTTAAGCCTTAACGCTGCAGAACCCACCATTCTTGCTGGAGATATCCGGTCTCCTGCGAAAACATACGGGGGTTTCCGAAAATTAGGGGTACCAAAATTGGAGTCCTTATAATAAGGATCCTAGTATTTAGGGTACTTTGTTAGGGTCCCCTATTTTCGGAAACTCCCATTTTTTAAAACCCTTATAGATCCCTTAAAGGTACCAAAATTAAACTCCCATACATGTTCAGGTAGGGGATGAAAACAGGCTAGTTTGGGGGGTCCTCAAATTTTGGAATAGGGCTTTGAGGGTTTGGGTTTAGGCATTAGGGTTTAGGGTTTAGGGTCTTTGGAGAGCAGGTTATGATTTATCATGGCTATAGTGGGGAGCACTGTTTCTAATTCTTCTGCTCTCCAGAATACCTCAAGGATGACTTGGGAGTCTGTAAAACATGCAGTCGAAGGAACGATCCAGGATCCTATCACAAAGCGTATCAGACCCCAAATTTCCAAACATGAAACCCTGTAGCCGCAGCCGCATCCGCACAAGATGGAGATTAAGGCTTACAAAACAGCGGCATCGGTGGACGTGAGGCTTTGAAAGAGAGGCCCGAAACCAAATGCAAGGCAACTCTGAAAAAGCAAAGCTAAATTAAGGTGCCTAAATGAATAAGATACCCCAACACCCTATTCTACGAACACCCTATTTCAGTTGTTAAGGCTTCAGTGAAAACCCAAGTGAACAGACACCTAAAACCTGACCCCGAAGCCCTTAGCCTGGCTTTTGGTAACTTTAGATCTTCAATCTTGTACGGCCACTTAGCAGAGGCTTGTCTGAAGTCTTCTTTCATACTTAGATCTTCAGTCTTATACAGATACATGCAAAGGCTTCAGAAGGCGGGGGAGGTAGCTTTACATGGGCTCTTGTCTTACAAGGCCAGACGCGGAAGCACGGCCTGAAAAAGGATGAAGGCTTGTTCTGCTGTAGCCATAGGCCCCAAAGTAGTTCCTTTTGGGGGTTCATATTTAGAATTCTATAAGGTAATCCCAAAAAGGAACTACTTTGGGGCCTTTGGGTAGCCATACAGGAGTTGCACGAGCAATGTCGGCCTGCAGTAATACATTTCCCCCTACTTCTACTTCTACTTGTACTACTACTGCTGCTACTATTGCTGTTGGGCTACGATTGCCTGACTATCACGGCAATGTAACTGTTCTTGATACTCTCACNCCCCCCCCCCCCCCCGAAGTTCTATTCCCATGGTTCAGGCACCTGAAATACCACTAGCATCCATTGACCTGCATTCAGAGATTGGCCTCAGGATCCGTGCGACGTCCTCAACGATCTTGTCACGGCCTTACGATCTGTTATTGTTATTGTTTAGGAGTGTGCTGCTTGTGTGTATTGTGTGCGCTTCCGTGAGTTTTTTCGACGGGGCAGACCCTAAACCCTATTGGGGCCTTTCTCTCAAGCTGTACATGATCACAGACCCATTAATGTAAATATACATATATGTAATCCCTCCAGGCCCCTAACTGATGAACATACGTTAATCGTTTGAGGGATGTCCTGGCATTCTCCTGGATATTCCTGAGCTAAGGGGTTTTGGAGCCCCCTGGTTTAGAGTCTACAGTTGAGCTAATCAGTCTTGGACCTAATAAGCCTCCGGGTTGCGAGCTTTCGAGCGCAAAGCGAGTGCATGCATGGCTGGATGGATGCATGGATGTCTATGCATGTGCATGGATACCGACATTGAAAGCATGTATGCATGCATGCATGCATGCAGGTATACAAAGCCAACAGGGTAAGCAAGAGTGGCACTCACCGGCTCAGGTGCCAGAAGCACCCTAAACCTTAAACCCTACACCCAAAACCCTCAACCTTAAACCCTAAACCTTAAACCCTAAACCCTAAACCTTAAACCCTTAATCCTCGACCTTAAACCCTAAACCCTAAACCTTAAACCCTGAACCCTAAACCCATGGGGTTTAAAAGGGAGCCCGGAGTCCCCTTTTCTCGAGTCTTCGGCAGCCTGGGCACTGTGGAGGAGCCGTGCATTTTGCGAAAAAGAAGGAACACTACGGTTGATAAGTAGGGTTATAATTAGGGTAACTCCATTTAGGGCACTTCTAACTTTACTTATGACCTACTTACTACGGTTGATGGACAAAATCCTGCATGACCCTAAGGACCCTAAACTATGGGAATTATGGTATACATTCCTTATAATGGGTAATGCAGGATTTTGTCCATCAACACTACCACACCCTAAACCCGAAATAGCCCATCTTCACGATGTTAGGACCTCTCCAGCTGCTTGGCTGTTGGGCCGACGAAGCTCGCCATTCTCTGTTGCAAAATTAGCCAGGTCTACGCGAAGTGCGAAGCCCCACAGGCTCTGCCCACCCTCCTGCGTGTTTAAGACCCAAACCCTGCAACCCTGAACCGAACACCCAAAACGATCTGAAAACCTGCTGGAACCCTAAATCCAGAGCTCTGATCTTAAACACCAGACCTCTCACCCTAAACGCGCGGCTTCGAAACCTGATGTCCATGGCCTCGAACCCCTGAAGCCTATGACTGCCCAACCAGGCCCGAGCTAGATCGGTTGAAAACACCTGACAGCGCCTGAAGCAAGTCCGTGTAAGGGAGTTTGGGTGGCGTCGAAGCTGACCCAACAGGATTCAGGGTTTTGGGGTTCTGTTTATAGGCCTAAGGCTTCTACGGTGATAGGTTTAGGGTTTTAAGTTGTGATGAACGTTATGCTTCGACAGACTGGCCGAACGTGTCTTGGCGCCACACTAACTTCCATGATGAAGTAGGGCCGAATGGCCTGAATCATGAACGGTGGCAAACGTTGCAGAGTCAGTGGCGGGCTGACTTGTTGACGGGGACACGTAACACCTGAACATAAACCCTTATGAACATCCTTATAAGGCCCCACAGCACCCGGATAAACGACTGCAGAACGCCATATTCTAATCATTCAAGCCACTGTAGATCATATGAAACCGCTACAAAACCCTATGTTAATGCTGGAGGCCTCTCACAACACTATAGCACTTTTAACCCCCGGCCTGCAAACGCTCTATCAAACCTTACAAGACCCATCTTCTGATGATGTTTGGCACCTTCCAACCCAAAAGACTTCTTTGGTGTAATTGCGAAACTTCCACTTTGCTTCAGGACTGAGCTCTGTCCATTTTCCAAAGAGGTTCGGCATACTTCTGCTTTCAGGCTTGTGTTCAGGGCTTAGGGTCTCGAGTCTAGTTTCTTTTTGGTGATTGAGTTTAGGGCTTCGGGCTTAGGTGTGTGCTTATCAAAGTTTAGGGTGTAGATTTGTTAGTGTAGCTGTTAGGTTTAGGGTCTTTAGATTTAATGCGGCATGTGTTTTCAGACCCCGCAGAATACTGTTGTTTTTCGGGGCTCATGAAGGACACAGCTCACCTTACTGGCTGTCCCGACACTCTAAACCTTGAAACATAATTGTTGGACCGGATCTCTTGGGAGAGGCTATAGCTTCGGCTACTGGTCGTTAGAGCTTAGGACTGCTGGTTTGGAGCTGAAGCTTTGCTTTGGGGCTGAATTTTCATCACTAGAACTAGGGGTTTACAATTGGGCCTTCGACTTAATCTCTTCAAGTGGAACATTCACACTTCGAGCTTTCAGACTTTGATCTGCACTCTCAACCCGTTTCGACTGAAGTGGAACATTCACACTTTGAGCTTTCAGACTTTGATCTGCACTCCCAACCCATTTCGAGACTTCACCTTGTAAGTGTGAAACTCGAAAGTCTGAAACTAGACGTGAGGCAACCCATTTCGACTGAAGTGGAACATTCACACTTTGAGCTTTCAGACTTTGATCTGCACTCCCAACCCTAAACCCTAAACCTCAACCCTAAACCCTAAACCATGAAGCAGCGCAGAAACTGCCTGCCCTGCCAGCAAAGCCAAGATGTGGTGCGGACCGGCAGCCTGTTCCTCACAAGGGTTTAGGGTTTAGGGCTTTAGGGTTTAGGGTTTTAGGGTTTAAGGTGTAGGGTTTAGGGGCTTAAGGTTTAGGGTTTAGGGCTTTAGGGTTTAGGGTTTTAGGGTTTAAGGTGTAGGGTTTAGGGGCTTAAGGTTTGGGGTTTAGGGCTTTAGGGATTTAGGATTTAGGGTTTACCCAAAGCTACCCCAAAGTAGTTCCCTTTTGGGGAGTTCATGTTTGGAGTTTTATAAGGTAGTCCCAAAAAGGAACTACTTTGGGGCTACTTTGGGTTTAGCGGCTTGCAGAAATTCCCCAGTTCAGGGTTGGGATAGGATTAAAAATGTACATTTTTATTCCTTATTGGGTTTAAGTACCCATAAAAATGTAAAATCTTACCCAACTATGACAAAGTTCCTTGTAGCATCCGGGAAGTTTTGTCCGTGATGAGTTGGTCGTGTGACGGACTGCCAACCCGATTCCTCTGCAAAGAAGTAGTATGTCTGACCTAGGGTTTAGGGGTTTAGGGTTTAGGGGTTTAGGGTATAGGGTTGAAGGCTTAGGGTTTATAGTAGAAGCCAGAAAGTTGGAACATCAGTAGCCTCATGCCCTGAAAGTAAAGTAAAGGGAATCCCAGCATGAATCATCCTAAATCGATGTTCCAACTTTCTGGGGTTCACTATAGTACGTCTCACCAAGAGTGTGAAGTGCAGGCACGTTGCAGAAGATGCTTGAAACGCACCACGACGCAACCCTGAAGGCTGTGCGGCTTTCTGCAGTTTACCCAAAGGCCCCAAAGTAGTCCCTTTTGGGGGTTCAAAATTGAATTCTAATAAGGTAATCCCAAAAAGGAACTACTTTGGGGCCTTTGGGTATTGTGCCAAGAGAAATGATCGAGCTCTGCCTCAAGCCTCGCAAGGCCCGAGCCCCTGAACCCTTGATTCCGCCTGAAACCCTAAACCCTAAACCCTAAGCCCTAAGCCCTAAACCCTAAACCCGTATTATCTTCGGAATCTGCCCTAAATTATCTCAATGATGCATCGTGACTCTAACAGCTTCTACTATAGAGGGCTCTGCAACTCAGGGTTTGTCCTGCAGCCGCTGCTGCGAGATGGCGTTGGATACCTGATCAAGGCATGAAAGCGAGACAATGCAACCTTCAGTGCAGGATCGAAATTTGCACAGAGGTGTCCTAAAGCGGGCTCACTTCCTTGCTACCACGCCTTGTAACAGTAGCATAAGCATGCTTTCCGGTTGTAAGCTATGCCGCAAATGCAATTAGTAGTGGTGGCGGTGGCGGTGGTGGTGACTGTGGGGGTGGTGGTGGCACTGGTAGTGGAGGTAGTTGTTGTAGGGATGGTCCTGGCAGTAGTCGTCGCAGCCTTACTTGCAACAGCGCTGCTAGAACAGCAACAACAACAACAGAAGCCCAGTACTCCTAAGGCCCCTATTATGACTGCAATGTACCTCAAACCCTGTTCTAATTGTTAGGCCTCCTATAGTACCCGAAGCCCCACACCCACATGTGCATCGGTTCTCTGCGAGCCTGAAGCACCTTCTGCTTGAAGGCCATGGACACCAGGTTCCGGTGCATGAGCCTCAATGACAGAGAAGGGGTTTAGGGTTGAGGGTCTAGGGTGTGGGGGGAGTCGTACCCTGGGTCCCCAAGCCATGATGGGTTCGGCGGGCGTTCTTGATATTTCAGGATTTCGATTTCTTGAACTACTCAAGAGCTTGAAATCGAAGACTACACACTTCAGCCAATCTTTAAAGCCTAAACCCTCAATTAAATCTCGACCCGTAGGCTTCAGACTTCCCTGTCTGCGGGTGTATCAAGTCTCACGGTCCTCAAAGCGTTCCGGGTCTGTCGCTCGACATCAGCGATCCCTCACTTAGTTTTGGGTTTAAGGTTGTGGGGTTTGAATATGTGGGTTTCCGGGCCAAGGAAGTAGTATTTGGCAAGACTCGATCGGGCTAGCTATAAGACGCTACCTGTCACCTGGATATAGTACTTTGTGTGGCTCGCAATATTTAAACTCAGCTACGATAGGATCCTAAAACAAGCCAAGAACCACCACGGAACGAGAAGTTGCCACCTCTTGTCTTCATGCTTTGTCAGAAATAAACAGATAAACGCCTGCATCCCTTTCAACTACAGGCTGGTCTCATACGGTCGCCTTCTATTTCCACAAGAAACCTATAAAGAAGCGCAGTGTGCCTCTTTATTAGTTTGGTGGCTCACCCAAAGCAACCTCCACAAACAAGATCGTTGAAGTGCCAAGGCGCAAAACACAGCACCCCTGCCTGGGCTCATGCTGAACAGATTCTAGGGGCATTCAGTGTTTTCGAATCGAAAACTCAAAAACTCCAAAGAAAGCTGCGTTCTGCCGACTTTAGAGTCGACTCTCGGTCTGAGGCCTTTGTAGGCGGCTTTCATGGTTGCCGCATGGGGTCTTCGTCGAAGAATCGAGTCCACCCGTTTATTCTGGTGATATCGGGACCCAACGGACCTCCCGGGTGTGGGAGCCTGGGCTCAACAATGAAGGGGCCTTGACGGGGCTCTGGCGCCTGGGGTAGGTGCTACTAGATCTAGATGATCTGAAACTAAGGAATAAGAATAGCCTTGGTACAGTATTGATATAATTTCGGCTTCTACATTAAATAATCTCTCTTCTGGGAATCACTGTCTTCGAACACGATACCAGAACTCCGAAAGCGACTCATGGATCAAAATTATCGAAGGGCCCGGGCAGAGATTTCGATCTCGTAGCCTTGGATACTTTGGGCCGCCCTACAAATCATTTGGTCCTGGTCGTGTTTACCAATCGCGGTGTTTTGAGGTTCAGCTCAAATGCAATCCCTGCGGCATCAGCACAGGTCGTTGCAACGGCAAGCAGTAAAGGGTGTGGACGTGTGGATTTCGGGCTGAGTGATAGCCCAGTGATAGGTAGGAAACAGATGTTTCACGACTAAACCCAGACCTGCCCTCACGATCTTTGCGGAAGAATGTAGACCACTGAGTCAAAGACCCCGTCTTGCAATAAGGCTGATAAAAGCGATCGTAGTATTCAGGTCACTCATTAAGAAAAAGGCGTTTACTGTAGGGGCCTTAA
Source organism: Symbiodinium sp. clade A Y106 (assembly GCA_003297005.1). NCBI lineage: Eukaryota > Dinophyceae > Suessiales > Symbiodiniaceae > Symbiodinium > Symbiodinium sp. clade A. The sequence goes on from BGNK01002943.1 coordinate 22,908, forward strand.
GAATTAAAATAGGGTTTTGGGGCCCAATATACTATATTTGTGATGCGGAACCCCTAAACCTATTCTAATTATTAAGGCCCTTACAGTACGTGACATCATGGGTTCATGACTCTGCTCGATTTCACTCGGAGCTGAGGGATTGAAGGGCATGGCCGGTACAAAGTTTCTCAGGGTTCCGTAAGCCCTAACCCTAAACCCCAAACCCCAAACCCTAAACCTTAAATCCTAAACCCCAAACCCTGAACCCCAAACCCTAAACCCCAAATCCTAAACCCTAAATAAACCCTTTTCCAAGGCTCGGCAGCCAGGTGGTCTTTGCATCTGCCACCGTGTCCTGGATGAAAGCATGAAAATGACACTTCAGACTTCCAGACTTGTATATAGTTTCGGCTATAGGGTATACCTTAACCCTGAAGAACCTACCTTTTTAAGAACAAATATAACAATAAGGAACCCTAAAAAGGTAGGTTCTTCAGGGTTAAGGTAGGGTTTACGGATTGCGTTTAGGGCTTTTGGGTCTAATATACCCCAAATACCTACTATTAGGGGCCATTAGGGCTCCATTAAAGGGCCATTATGGGGGGTCCAGGTAGGGTTTACGGATTGCATTTAGGGCTTTTGGGTCTCGGAGGTTTCTTGTGTGGTTCGGGGTTTGGGGATTTGGATGTGGTGGGTTGCGGGCTAAGGATAGAGGGTTTGGGGTTTAGGGTTTAGGGCTAAGGATAGACGTTGCCTTGAATCGTGACTTCAAACTCTAGGACTCGATGCTTCAGGGCCTGGGAATTTCTGTACGTAAGTGCCCAACATGCCAAAACTGTTCCCTAAACTACCAATTTAGTTTTCTTGAACTCCTGTCCAAACCTTTCCCATCAACTCATGAAGCCAATTACAGCAAGGCCTGACCTACTATTCCCTTCAACTCCTGTCAACTCATGAAACCAATTTACAACAACCCTAAACCCTAAACCCAATGCCTAAAGGCTAAACCCTAAACGCTAATTTCAGAAAGGACTGACCTACTGAGCACCCCTAAACCCTAAACCGGGTCCTTGCCGAAAACCAACTCCGAAGGCGGTGGCAGGAGCTTCGCCTCATGGAACGGTCTCGTAGAGCGGTGTTTGGGGTTTGTGGCTTAGGATGTAGAGGAATATAGTATGTGGCTTCAAAATACATCTTAGTTGCTGAGTGCATAAGCCCGAAAAAGTCTACACTTTTGGTTTAATTTATAGTGGGTAAAATTCTCCCAAAACGTCGTGTAAAGTGTATCCACTCAGCTACTAAGACATAGGAACCGTGTGGTATCGTCTTAAGCTCTATGGTCTGAGGATCTGATGGTGTTTATGGAGTGTTGGGATTCTGATCTTTTGGGTTAAGGGCTTTGGGTGCGTGTGTGTGTGAGCGGGGATCTTTTCGGGACGCTTGGCTGCAGAGTTTCGGGAGTTCGGTCTCTGGGATTCTGTTGGGATTGGTAGAGTTGAAGGTTGAATTTAGCCAATTTAGCGATGCAGAGTCAAGCAGTTCAAATCTCTTGGCATTTGAGGATCAATGGCAGCGGTCCTGCTCGTGTTGAGGAAGGGCGTTTGGAGCGTCCTACTTGAGCTACGAGGTGCAGGAGTTTCGTCTCGCATGGTAGGGTGGAAGCTGTAGGGAAGTTTTCGACAATACGGGACCCCGAAACCGACCCCAGGCTGCTCACAAGGAGGAGCCCCAAAATCCGACCCCCCTGGCGTACCCTATAGAACCGTGGTATGAAAACGGTAGCCTTAAGTTCCTGAAATCCTTTTTTTGCTGGAGTCCTACAGAACCCCACCAACCCCTTCTAAAACATGAAAAGACACCCAAACGATTCCAAAAACCTCTTGTAGGAAAGCCAGTCTGCAAACCGCGGTTGCTGGTAACTGCTCAACCCTCGCCTAGGCCTTACATCCCAGAATAAGACGAACATCTGCGTACCGATATCAGATGACCCAGATGACAACTGTTCTAATGTGTGTGTACATGTATGTACTCATGTCATACTACTTCCAAGACACAGAAACAAACCACACAAGAACACTGCAACACGATCTGCAAAACGCTGATCGACGCCATGCTGAATGCTGAAGGTTTGGGAGTTTGGGGGCTTGACGTGGTCTAGGGAACAGTTCTCACAGTACCACGAACCCTGAGGTCGTGGCTGAGGGTGCCAGCATTCCCATCCCCATCGTCGACACCTTCGAGGTTCGAGCTTCGGATAGTTTGAAGACAGAGGGAATACAGGCTTGGGGGTTGGATATTCTTGCTTCGAAGCGTCGGGTAACACAACGTGCCCGGGTCACTTTCATATGTCATCTTGCGGATACCGCCCTGCAGATACGGATACTTTAACTCCAGAACGTTCACAGTTGCACGAACACTCAATCAGATACGCATGCATAAATGCACACGTACGTATGTAGTATGTGTATGTGTGTATGAATACCTGCTAGTCACTAGTCGGTTCCAACTGAGTAGAGCAACTATGCAAACAACTGTCTGCAAACAACTGTCTGTGTATACACAGAAAGAAGACTGACAGCGATCGAGAGACACAGAGAGAGAGAGAGACATCGAGAGAGAGAGAGAGAAAGAGAGCCAGAGAGTGAGAGAGGGAAAGAGAAAAATAGAGGGACAGAAGCAGAGAGAGAGAGAGAGGAGCGAGAGAGAGAGAGAGAGAGGGAGAGGGAGAGGGAGAGGGAGAGAGAGCAAGACAGAGAGAGAGCGAGAGGGAGAGAGAGAGAGAGGGGTAGGGAAAGAAAGACAGGGCGCTGCAGAGAAACGGAGTGGAAGTGCAAAGCAACCTGGTGCTGGTCTTGCCAGCACATTCATGTGGTAAAGCTAGCAAGGCCACTGAGACCCCTCATTCCAAACCGCCCAAAGCCATGGAAAGAACTGCCGGCCCTCAGAAGGAAATAAGCAACTCACGCACCATTCCCCCGGCATGTAATACCTTGTCAATTATTCTTGCCTTAGTGAAGCTTCGTCACGGCTTCATCGTGTGCTGAATACGTGTCTGCATATGAGACTTGGCAAGCATCTGTGAGTATAATTATATTTAAACTACGAACAACGAAACGGCTGTGCAAACTTGAACCTATGTAGAAGCCGCAGAACACGGCTTGTGACGGCCAAGTATGCATGTACCTTCACAAAAGCAAAACAACACAAGCTACCATCTGCTTGTTGATCTCCTCCACTACAGTGCCACAGATGGACAGACGAATCGGTAGATGGATCGAACCATGTGAGCTTGTATACTTAGAGTGCGAGCTAGGGGTTCAGGGGTTAGGATCACGTGGACCAGGCCCTCCCTCACACTGAGCTGGACAAGCATGCGAATTCTCAAAAACAGTCAGTCCCCCTGGAAGGACGTTAGCAACTGCCATAGGCAGTGTCAGCACAAAATGAACCTGTTCGAACTTCTGCAAGTCGAAACCTTGCAAACCGACAACAGTCTTCATAGTTAGGTTAGCAAGGCGGAAACCGTTAAAGAGTCCCGTAAATGGGATCCTTGATATGGGAGACCTCCACCCTAAACTACCAACCCTACACTCCCAAACCTAAACCCTAAACAACCAACCTAAAACCCCAAGCTCTCAACCTAAGTCCCAAAAACAGGAGCCTGAATAAGCTGCTCCAAAGCGACGTGGGGTGGAATAGTGGAGTCCTCAGGTCCAGGGAGGTTTAGGGTTTAGGGTTTAGGGGGCTTCGGGACTTTCAGATAGTAGGGCTTTTTGAAGGGCTTTCAGGGGGATTCAAGGCCTTCCAAAACCCCTTACTTAAGGAATATTCCTTACATCATATTAGGGATCCTATTGTAGATTAAGGTATATTCCTTAGTTAAGGGGTTTTGAAGGGCTTTCAGGGGGATTAAGGGCCTTGAGTGGTGAGGAAGTGAAGGAGCTTAGGGCTTGGCGGTTCGGCGTGTTGCGGGTGTAGGCGCTTTACCGGAGTTCTGGTGTTTTAGGGTTCGTACGGCTTTAGTGTGTCGGGTAAAAGGTTTTTGGGTTAAGGGGTTTAGGGGTTACTGTAGGGCTTTATACTTCAGACGGTACGCATGCAAACCCGTGTGGATTCGAACTTTGTGCTGGGCCGAGAGTGCTTGAGCTTTTCAATGCCTTCGAACTCTTCGAGAGCCTTGAGTGTTATTGAGTTCTGTTCATCATGTTCGGCTGATGGAGGAGTTCAGGACGTTCGGCCATGTGCTTGCCAATAGGCATTGGGCCGAGGTCTTACAGGGATGTTGAGCCAGGAAGAAGAATCAACAACCTCTATTCATATGGAAGCTACTATGGCAAAGAGTTTAGCCTCCCATGTCGGCACGTGGGAACTCGAAGCCAAAAGACCTCCTTGACCCAAGTACTGCCAGGATTCGAGTTTAGTCAAAACCTGACAGTGAAGCCTTATGGCCTAGACTCGAAATACACACCGAGACCTGCACCGTGAATGCCAAACCCAAATCCGAAGCACCAAACAAGTAAACACCAGGAATCCCTACACCTCTAACAATAAATACCCTCAATGCTCGGAGCCCTGCACTGAACGCCGCGCTCTCCACTCAACAAAAGCAGCAACCACGTGCCCTCAATTAGGGTCAGGGTTTAGGGTTTGGGGTTCAGGGATTTAGGAATCTACGGTTAGGGCTTAAGGATTTAGGGATATAGGGTAATATAAGGTCCTTCCTTTGGACCTCTGCTCCAAGCTAGGCCGAAATCTGTTGAAAGCAGTGCTTCATCATGAGGATCTTGCCTGGGTGCATTGGGCACCTCCAGGGTTAGGGTTTAAGGTTTAGTCGGTCCGAGTAGCATCGAGAACTGAAATTTGGAACTCCTCAGGACCCAGAAAGCGGCTCCGCAAAGCCTCTGACGTCCGGTATAGAGACGGGTCTATGTACTACGGGGGGCTTTAATATTTAGAATTGGGTTCCTTTAAAGAGCTCCTTTAAAGGGATCTTTACAAGGGTTCTATTTGGGATTTACGGCATATAAGTATAGGGGCCTTGACAATTGGAAGAGGGGTTTGCCCAACCCTAAACCCTAAACCCAAAGCCCTCAACCCTAAGCCCTAAACCCTATTTCGGCCCGTGGAAGGTCTTGAGGATCTTCTAGGTTTTTAGGGTTTAGGGGTTAGGGGTTTGGGGGTTTAGGGTTTAGGGGTTTAGGGGTTTAGGGCTTCGGGTTTAGGGTTTTACGGACTTCTATTCGGAAATCACAATAAGGAGCCCAAAGCCCAAACCCTAAACGGCAAGGACCCCTAAAGCCGTAGGTTCTATAGGGTCCGGTAGGGTCTGGAGATTCGAGCCTTGGGCTTGAGTTGCAGTTTGGAGATTAGGGCTTTAGGTTTGGGGTTTAGGGTTTAGGGGTTTGGGGTTTAGGGTTTAGGGTTTTACTCGGCTGCTCGATACTTCTGTGCGCGGGGGTTTCGGGCAGTGACAGGCAAGAGGATTTCAACTTCAGAGCTCGCACTTACTGCAGCGACTGTCAACAAAGGTGGGAACTCGTTCTCCTGATGCCTTGAGCTAAAACATGCTAGGACTGTTTTGCTAGAGTCGACTGCTTGGAAAAGCAAGCCCGCATCCCAAGTCTTCCCCCTCCCCAGTCTGCAACAGGGGCGCGTCTTGGGGATTGCACATTCGCAGAATGATTGCCCGCGACGCCCAGATAAAGACGGACCACTTCATGATTCGGAGGCTGGTTCCAAAACGGTACTGGCTTTCTGCTGCCCTCTGCTACAGGTGAAACGTCACACTTCGCATGAACTGGCATGAACCCGGTCGTGGGATTTAGTCTTGGTGTCGTATTAGGGGTGCCACCTGACTCCTGACACTTAAAGTTTAAAACTAAAGCCGATAACCATCTTGAACACAGAGAAACGGTATGCTAAATGCAAGAAGACGTGAGACAACTCCGCAAACCCGTCCCGACCGTGCCTGGTCATCACTGCCAAAGACATCGAGCCTGACAGCAGCAAGTTTAGGCGCCATCTTTGGATGCGCGTTGCCGGAACCCTAACCAACCGAATCCTGAACCGCCAAACGGTAAAGAGATTCCCAGTTTTACTACACACAACAGCATTCACAAATATCGGCATGCACATCCTCTCACAGCAAAGCTCTGGAATCCAACCTCAGAATGAAGGCTAGTGCAATGGTCTGTGAGCTAACGCCTCAACTGCAACACCACACTAAAACCAAAAACTCCTGTAAATCCCAACGGACCGCTTATGAAACCTGTTAACACAACAATTAGTTGACCCCCCAATCCACACCTTTCTCTTGATAGCAACAAAAAATGCAAAACAAAACTAGAAACCACAAAGCCCTCAGCCAGGCGACTCGCTCCGCTGATTTTCCCGGAGCTTCCTCGGCTATCAGTCCCTAAACCCCGAACCCTGAATTAAGCCTTATGGGTGGTTGTCAAAATGATGGTTCCTTTTGGGGTCCTTATTATCATACGGCACCTAATATGTACGGTGCCCAACAAGGGGCCATAATTTTGACAACTACCCTTAAAACCGTAAGCCCCAAAGCCTTGCCCGTAAACCCTGAACCCCCAAACCCTTAAGCCTTCCAGCACCCCCCAACTACCTTCTATTATACCCTAAATACCCACTATTAAGGACCATAAGGGCTCTACTAAGGGGTACTTGGGGGGGTGCTGGTTAGCCGTAAACCCTAAACCCTTTGAAACCCTGAACACGGCCCCCAGACCCGGATTGCGAAGTACGATAATAGCCCCCAATCCCTAAACCCCTCCCTCCTACTAAAATACGTTCAATATTATAGGGGCCTTACAAGTTTGAATAGGTTTTTTTTTTGGGGAGGGGGTTAATTGTTTTATAACTATAGTAAGGTAAGGAACACCCTTTAAACGAGTGTAGTTGTTTTTTATTCGGGCTCCTTGGCTGGGCTTTTCAGTAACCAGGGAGAAAAAGGTATAAACTGTTATTTCACAAGGGTTCCTTTAAGAAAAAAATATAAAAGTATGGTACGCCAAAGCCCAGGTAAGGAACACCCTTTACCCTAAGGGTCCTAACAAATTGGGGAACCTCAAAATTGAGGGTTTCTGAGACCCCAAAGAGACCCAAGGACTCTCCCTACAACATTCCGGACCCTCCTAAAGAGATACCCGGACCCTTCGGGTAAACGAGTGTAGTTGTCTTTATTCGGGCTTCTTGATGACATTCTCGGTCCGAGGCTCTCAGCATTCAAACACTAAACTACGGTTGTTGGACAGACGCTACAGCGTTCTGCAAGTGCTGCAAAAGTAACCCCAAGGGTCCAAAGGACCCAAAAAATATGGCACTTGGGCTTAGGGTAGTAGTTATAAAGTAACCTGTGCTTGGAGGTTCATGGGTAGTTATAAGAGGGGCTATAAGTCCCCTAATATGGGTTATAAGTATAGTTACCTTACTTATAACCCTACTTATAGCTACCCATGAACCTCCAAGTAGGGATCTATCACACTGAGACTTCTGGTTAGAGTTTGGATCGATGAGGTTTGGATACCTGCGGCTGTGCAGCTCGTTGGCAAGGAACAGCAGCTGCATGGTCAGGGTGCCATGCCACAATCCTGTTTGCGGAGGCTTGTGCTGCACGTTGTCAAGCAGGGTGGCCTTGTCTATGGGAATAGTAGAGAGATCCCAGTGTCCAACCCCTAAATAGTCGGACACTTCATCCACGGACCCTCTGCAATTATCCCAAGTTTTCAGAAAATCACAAGCCCTTCGCCCTTCAGCAGAAACACAAAGATGTATAGAACACCCTTGACAAAACGCTATAACCCCATCATTATACACATATGTGCCCATGTAAGTATACGTACATATGTAAATACATCTGTCTGTCTGTCTGTCTGTCTGTCTACAGGTCTACATACTTTGATGCTCAGTGCTGTCGTTGGATATTCAGTGTTTTGCTTTGAGCTCCCTTTTCCTCCTGGCAAAATTTCGACAAAGGCAATGGCACTTCGGTGTTCCAGTCTTAGGGCTTCGGGTTTTTAGGGACCCCCAAAAGCACATAAGCATAAGCATTTCAAAGGGATACCCCTACCTTAATTGGGCTTCATTATAAGGGAGTTTATGTGGGATATCCCTATCCTTATGGGCGCTTATATGGGGTATCCCTATCCTTATTTTTACTTATGTGCTTTTTTGGGGGCCCTAGTTTTGTGGTTTAGTGAATCGGAACTTTGGGCCCTCAGAGCCCCCCGCAAACTCCAAACCCTCAACTCCTCAACCTTACGGCCTTAGGCCATGCTTTCGGGTTTACGGTTTACGGTTTAGGGTTTAGGGTTTCCCTAAACCCTAAACCCTAAACCCTCAACCTTATGGTGAGAAGCGCCATGCCTTCGGGGCCTCAATAATTAGAACGGGGTGTTGGGGTAGGCCATAGTATAATCGTGCTTGGGTTTAGGGGAACTGTAATGGGGAGTATGAGTGGGGAACACAATGCACCCAAATCCCTAAACCGTGCTAGATGCCCTATAGAAACCTTAGCAGAACCCTTATGGGGATGTATGTATGTATGCCTGCATGTATACACATCTATAAAGTTTACGTCTAAGAATTTGTATGTATGTATGTATGAATGTATGTTTATATGTATGATACTCTTGCTAATTACTCCTAATCCACAACATTACGGGGCCCTACACTCCCACCGTCCTGGGTCGTCCAAGGCTCCACGTGCACAGCACATGCCTGGAGAAGTACCACGAAATCATTTTTTTGTGAGTTTAAGGATTTTAAGGATGTTATGAAATTTAACAAAAATCGAACTTTACAGAAATTAGTGAAGGAAGCTTAGGGTTTATGGTACAGGGTTTTGGTTTGAGGTCTTCATTGCCACGAGGAAACACCCAGTCCCAAAACCCGAGCTACAAGAGCGATGCTTCAAGATGTATTTAGGGTTGGGGGGATACTGTATACATTCGAGGATCCCGATATGATGGCCTGGGCACACCAAGCCGAATAAAGTTGACATCACTGATAAACACACACAATAAACATGATGCTGATAATGACAAGGTTACTGATAGTGGAGATTGTGATATTATACAATAACAAAGACAAAGGTGATTGACAATCAGCACAATTTCACTACAGTTAATGTTGCTCATGCTAGCAATGAACAGCCAAACCTCTCCCTGATTGCCGCCGTCGGGCGGACGCGCTCGTTGAGGAAGAGCCGAACGGCTGGCCTCGCGTTCTAAGCACCGAGTGCAGGCTCGCAGAAACCCCAAAAGCCTGAATCCCTTTCGCCACTGAGGCAGATGTAGTGTATAGATACATGTATACATACACACAGACAATCATGCCTGTATGCGTGCCTTCTCGTATGCATATAAGGGCTTGGAACAAGATTAAGTGATAATGAACCGCAGCAGCAATAAAAAAAAAAACACTACTAACAATAACAGTAGTATTCACATAACATAGAAGAATTCGTACGATGAAAGTCATAGTAGACATGATGACGCCACCATAAAAATGTAGCTTAATACAACTACGGTACAAGCGGTTTAGGTTTGGGGTTTCAGGCACTGACGGTTCGCCACTGCTTTGAAGCCCAAGGGCTCCAGCAATGCCGGGCTGAAATCACGAGCCTACCGAAAGCTGCGACACCTTGAGGCCTGATTAGGGTTGAGGGTCCAGGTATTTAGTGGTTTAGGGTCCAGGGGTTTAGTGGTTCAGGGTTCAGGGGTTTAAGGTTAAGGCTTGAACCTGAAGCCATGAACCCAAAAGCTCGAAACCAAACACCAAACTCTCTGCAGTGTAGGCCATGAGTCCCTCAGCCCATCCCTAAACCTATGGCCTGCTTTAGCCCAGAAGTAATCCAGGCCATGCTCAATCGCTGAAGCGGCCGTACAGGCTTGGGGCTGACCCTTCTGCAGGCTTGGGGTGTCGGCTTAGGTTGTACTGAACACTCCGAGAGCTACATTACAACACGCATCAGCAGGACCTCCATGCCCCTAAACTTTCTAAACCCGATTAACAACTGTACATCCGCAACCCAGGAAAGCCTGAAACCCTAAACCCTGAACCCTAAACCCTAAACCCTAAACCCTGAACCCTGAACCCTGAACCCTAAACCTTAAACCCTGTAAACCCTAAGAATCATAAGCCCGGGTCCGGAGATCCCCGAAAAGCCCAAGAACCATCGCTCAGTCTCCGGCACAACGGCTTTCTTCAAGATGAACGCCTGGGGCATCTCATCCACGATCAGATCCATCAGCAAGCCTCGGTTTTTGGGGGATGTTAGGGTTTTAGGGTGTAGGCCTCCATAGCTCTAGAATAAGGATGCAGTGGGAGTGTAGGCCTCTCTGAGCTACTAAGCTTCTGCAAGGTCTGAATTAGGGTCTAAAGCGCTGGGGTTGGGAATTCCGAGTTCAGGCCTTTAGGTTTTGGTGGGTGTCCCGGCTTTTGAAGGGCGTTTCATTTGTTCCTTCTGTTTCGTGAGGAAACATGAAGAATCTGCTAAAGTGCTGAAGCACATACATACTGCACATTAAGTCCCGCATCCCGTGTCCGCAATTAACCTTCACCGGAGCCAGGCGTGCTAAGACCTGGAGGACGTGGGATTCCGGAGAAATCTTCAACCCAAAGAAACGCTTCAGGGCCTACCTAAAGTAACCACTTGGAGGTTCATGGGTAGTTATAAGTGGGGTTATAGTCCCCTAATATGGGTTATAAGTATAGACACCCTACTTATAACCCCACTGATAACTGCCCATGAACCTCCAAGCAAGCTTAAGGCTCTCTAAAAAAATGTGTCCGTAAATAAAGACTTGCTGCATTTACCTTCTTTAAGGTACCTTGGTTCCTCTAGGTAGACCCTGAACCTAGACCCGAAACATAAATCCCAAACCCAAGAGCTTGGCCTCACTCCTGAACTTAGACAAGCCAAAGCCCTCAAGCCCTGAAACCTCCACACCAACCCAAGCCCCTAAAGCCAGTATCCGCGCCTATCAAACCTCTCATTCAAGACTCTATACAACCCTACAACCCTCAGAAAACCCAGAAGATATGATAACACCCTTGTATGCAGCCCTAACATCGAGTTGGCACTATGCTTGTTCGAAATACCTGCTCTTAGGATAGGCAGAAGGTAGGTTTGCTGTTGGGGCTCGATCTCCTAACATAGGGGCCTTAATGATTAGAATAGGGTTGTGGGGCCCATGATACTATACCTATAATAAGGAACCCCAGCAAAAATATTGGTAATGATCTAAGCCTCTGTAGTAGTTAAGGAAGTGCATTTTCAAGGCGCAACCGTCAATCCTCCGAACTGAAGGACCTTTTTTAACGAACAATACATAGAGCCTCACCTCAAACCCTGAAACCTAAACACAACACCCCAAGCCCTAAACCCTAAACCTTGAATCACTATGGAGGCCTTCCCTATTGTTAAAGGTATATCCTGAACCCTAACCAACAACCTCCGAGCCCGGTTTAGCCGCAGTGCGTCTGTCTGCCGGTTGTGTAAAGGCCAGATGCAGAACCAGCTTCGACATGATCGCCTCGGGTGGGTCTCGATAGATCGGGGCCGAATAACTAATTACAAGAGACACAGGGGTAATTATAATAGCTGTATGACGATTCAAGGACATAGGAACCATCGCGGATATCATCAAGTATCCAGACCTCGCATTCGTCAGCATTTTCTTTCGAGAATTCAGCGTATTCATGTTCATCTCTTCACCCTAATATTAAACGGGTGGGGGGGGGGCCGCCCCCCCCAATAGAAACTCGGAAAGTGTTTTTTTATTATAATGGGGTGACTTTTTCTCTACTGCCACTCTTGAAGGGTCGTTCTCTTGCTCCTGCTCTGGCTCTTGCTCCCACGCTGGCTTTTGTTCCTGCTTCTGCTGCGTCTCTTGCGCCTGCTCCTGCTCTTGCTGTTGCTCCGCTTTTTCTCTTGCTCTTGCTCTGACTCCGCTCTTGCTTTTGCTTTGCTCTTGCTGTGCTCTGAGAGTATTTGGAGCCTCGAAACCCTACCCCCAATTCAGAATAGGTTTTAATGGGTAGGGATGGTTTCGGTAGGATTCGCCCCACTGTGTTTTTATTTTTGGGTGTGCTTAATAAACGGGGGAAGGGATTACACCAAAGAGCTGTGTTTAAATCCGTCTAGCAAACGGAATAAGACGACGATGCAGGTCTTCGCAACACAATCCTTGAAGCATTCAGCTCACTCAACGGAACGACAGAACCTGAAGCAACTTTGTCATTGCATATCTTACCACAAATCTTGAAAACGACAAGCCCTCAACCCTAAACCCTATAAGCAAACTGCCGAGAGCGCCGCTGACCATTTGCATGGGCGCTCGAGGCTCCGACCGAGGCCCCCGGCCGAGCGTCCCGTCAGAACGGTGAGGGAGGGTAAAGCTCCCAGTATACGAGGACTGTAGAGACGCCGCCCCGCTCATGACCTCTCTGCCGTTAGGCAGCAAAAAATAGACCCCAAACCCCTCATTATTGAGTCACAAGTCTGGATGGAAAGAGGGTGGAGCTCAGACGTCCCTGGAAGAGAGGAGCTTCCTATGAGTGAGAGGATGCGTCCCTCCAAAGCCCCAGGGGTTTGGTTTGGGGTTTAGGGCTTGGGATAAAACCACCCCACCCCACTCAGCTATACGCTTTCGGTTCACATCAAGACCAAAGCAGTTAAGCAATCGTACTAGACTCTCGACTAGAGAATATGATAATGTTCAGATGCTTGTTCAGACACAAGCTTACAGCTACGGGGCGCTTGCTAACTCGACATGGCCATTACTTACTGGACAGAAGGCCAAAAAACAAGGCTTCAAAACGTTGGACGAACCAGACAGCACATCATTCTATTCTAGGAGGTGGTCAGCAGTGAGATTTCACCAAGATCACAGCTGTGATATGTGCTCTGAACTAGCCAAGGCATACCGTAGGCAAATAGAAAGACGGACTGCGATCCGACTTTTCACTCATGTCTTCGGTGACTACTACTACGGGGGCGTGGGGCATAGCTTGATAGTTAGAGCAGGGCAGTAGTGCGGTATGGGAGCTACCATGGATACTATCATAGAATATCCCAGGTAATCAAACCTATAAACAAACTGCAAAGCAGTGCGTCCAATTCCTAGCCTACTGCTGGCAACAAGAAGAACTCAGGATCAGGATGTCACGCAAGGACGCACAAGCCAGATTGAAACATAGTTGAAGAGGAGAACCCCAAACCCTGCACTTTCCGCTTCTTTGCTGCAGTCGTGTTGCATGTCGCCGCCCTTGTACCTGGCACCGCTTCATCAAAAACAGTGACTGATAAAGGACGAGGAATCGGGGTATAGGGGTTGAGGGATTGGGGATGCTTATAGGGCTTAGGGATTTTGGTTATGCCGTGTTCGGTTCGGAGCATCGGCTTGAGCAGTTCCTGCGGCCTCTGACTCCATCCAGCTTCATCTACAGTAAACTCCATAAAGTTGGAAACCGGATTAAGGCCAAATAGTGCTGGGACTCCCTATACATTACTCCTAAGGATTGAGGCTCTTGGGTTTCCAACTTTTGGGCATCTACTGTAGTCCTTTGCGGCAAGCGCCCGATGATCCTCCACCCCTACCCCGCAAGTAGCAACACACCATTAGGCTGCTTTCATCCGGCAGGGGTCAGAATGAAGTTTCGATTCCTCAGCCTGATCCCTATGAGCCTTTGTTTGCTTGCTACTCTAGCCTCAAAGCACAGCGACAAGCTGTTCTCTGAACGACCTCAACCACGAACAATGCTGGCCATGTTGCAAACTTCGTATTTCGAAGCTGCGGCAACATCAAATAGATCCTGAGATCTCATTCCGGGCATTTCGGACAACTTGCGCCACGCTGAAGCAGAGATAGCCCTGCACCCCACATCCAAGCTCTGAGACTAACACCCCAGCAAAACCTCAGAGCCTCTACCCCCAAATCTACAATCTTCCGGAGTTTAGTTGCTTGTTTCTTAGTTGCTGAGTTCATAAGCCCCATAAAGTGTACACTTTTAGTTTTATAGTGGGTAATATTATCCCAAAAAGTGTAAAGTGTATCCACTCAACTACTAAGTTTTGTTTGTGCCCTTTACCATCTGCCGAAAGGATCGAAACCGCAAGGGGTAAGATGACAGGGCCTGCTGAACCGCACAGTTAGGGACTAGGGATTGGGGTTCTGGGATTAGGGCTTACGGATTGGTGTTTGGGATTCGGGTGTAGGGAAGTCCTGGATGCAGGTAAGGCATGGCCAGAGTTAGGGGTCATGACTGCTTATGAGTCCATAGTCACCAGTGCTTACTTCGAGCACCCGTTTGGGTAAAGTGCCAAACCCTACACCCAGAGAGCCCAATACCCCTTAATAAAGGAATATGGCTTAAACTATATAGGGCTTCATATTATTATGGTTTAAGCTATATTCCTCAATTTAGGGGTACTCTGGGCTCTCTGGGCAGTTAGCTGTTGTGTGGCTCCTGTCCAGCATCTTCCTGAGGATCCTACTGGGCTGGGCTCGGCTTGGTTTTACCGACTTAGAGATTTCCTGAAATGATGGGGAGTACTGTATTAATAGTAGGATCCTTATTATAAGGACCCCGAAATAAGGTACCCCTGATGAAACCCTTATAGTACCCTTGTAGTCACCCTTGAAAGGAGCAAGGTACCCCTTGCATAACAAGCCGAAGCTCCTAAGATTCAAGTGTCCGCATTAGTTTGCGAGCCGAGAAGCAAAATACTTCTCAGCTGTTCGCCTCGGCATCAGCGTTGCCCCTAAACCCTAAACCCCAAACCCTAAACCCGGAAATCCCAAACCCTACACCCTAAACCCTAAACCCTGAACCCTAAACCCGGAAATCCCCTAAATCCTAAGTTCCAAACCCCAGCCCCCCTAGTTCCCTAACCCCAGCCCCCTAAACTCTCGACCCCTCAAACCCGAAGACATGCTGACCAGGGGTGCACCGAGGGTTGCGCTAAGGGTGGCTGTAGTTGAAGCATCTCAACCAACTGCCCACTGCTAAGGTCTTAGGGTCCGTGTAGTCACATGGCACATACTTTGGCCTTACAACAGTCGCCAAGGGTACTTTAGGGCCAAAGTATATGCTGTTTGAATACATGGACCCTTTGGGGAACGGAGGAGTACTGCCACCCCATAGCTCGACTCTGCTACACTGTCAGATATTGAGCCTTGCAGAGATATATAGTACGTGGGTAGTTCTTGAGTAGGAGCCCTTTTAAGGCGCGTTTTTTTAAGGATGTCGTACCAATAGTTTGGGGACCAAGAAAGGACTCTAATTTAGAGAGCTACCCACATTGCGAACCGTCGAAACTCTTGAACTTCAGGAAGACTACAATTCATTACCTCCCTGTCGGTTCCACTTTGCTGGACGATGACACTGGCACCCGTAGTCCTCCCACAGAGACTTGAGAAAAAAGAGCCCTCACTGAAAACAGGAAAGCGAAACCCTAAACCCCAAACCTGAATCCCCAAACCCTAACCCCAAACCCGCAACTCCCAACCCCACCCTCCTTTGTGGGGGTTCCTAAAGTACCCGTAGTAGAAAAGGGCCCCAAATTAGGGGATCTACTTTCTAGTTCCTCCCCCAAAACCTTAAACCCCCCCAAAAAATGCCAAAAACCCTGACAAGGCTGATTCCCGAGCGGCTGGTCTGAGGCAGACCCCGGTCCTGACGCAAAACGGATACGTGGCGGGGTATATAGAGTATAGGGCTTATAGAGTTGAGGATTTAGGGAGCAGGGTTTAGCGGCTCAGGGTTTCGGGGACTTAGAATTATAGTGTTCCTCGACACTTTGGTTGCAAGAGTTTCTGTGCTAAATGAAGTGGCCTTGGAAGCAAATAGAATACATAGGGTCCCTCCCGGGAGTTCTTCAAAGGGTTCTAGAATGGCTTCGATAAAGGGTTCTGTTGTATGGTGGCCTTGATGCTAAGAATTGGGTTTTGGCGTACGTGTTTGATATTGTTGTAAAACTATATTCAAGAACCCTAAGGACAAAGGTATTGGTAATTGTTCAGACCCCCCATATTACATGTTACGTCGTTCGAGAGTTTAGGGGTAGGCTCTGTACGGACGGAGGGTTTGGATTATTCAATTTGGTTAGGGTTGCTAGACTTGGGCGATTCTTGAAGGAGGCCAATCTGAGTTGTTAGGACGAAAATCTGGCTGAGTGGGGGCTGTTGGTGTCGGATCTCTCCTGAAACCCTCGGAACGTACTTCGGATCTGTAGAGGTGGAGGCTTGGACGACAGGACCACTGTGTACATATAAGCGGCTGACCTAATTTTCAAATTGTTGCTCTACGTATGTATACAGGGTATACCAAGACATGAGGGCGAAGGGCTTGCGGATATCGTGCTGGGCATTTCAGGCCTTACCTATAGTCTCCAATGTAGTTCCTTTTTGGGGTTACCTTATAGGATCCTACTTATATATTTGGTTAAACCCAAAAAAGGAACTACAATGGAGACTATAGGTAAGTGTCTCCGGTTGGGGCCGGTGGGTTTGATGTTTCAACCTTTTGTTTGTTGCTCGTCAAATGCTGGATTCTGGAGTCCGGTGCGGGAGCTCTTCTGGGAATGGAGGCTTTGCCAGGGCTTTCGGGATTTAGAGGTGGAGTTCATGAGCGACATGACGCGACATGGCGGATAGCCGAACTCAACACTGATTTTTGGTCCTGCGTGGAGGGAGCGACACCGGATGGGCCTAATCCGAAAGCAGGCTCAGCAGCTCATACACGGCAAGCCTCGGGTGGAAAATGCAACGGCTGTTCCACTACCTATGCACCAGATGCAAAGCACACCGCTTGGTTTTCCCTGGAGGCGACAAAGGGCCACGCCGCGTTTCCGGAGTCAGTCGGAATCGGAATTCGAATCCCATTCCGAAAGCAAGCAAAGCTCCGTGCACTCGCCGTTCATCTCTTCGTTCTGCGTGGCGAAAGCATCGATTTCACGCTGCTTCGCCTCGACCTCCTCCTTGAGAGGGAGGTTGTCGGCTGCACAAGCGTAGATGGGGTTGAAAAGCAACATTCCAACCACAATGCACATGTGTATTGGAACAAGAACCATGGCCAACAATAACAAGCAGGTGTTGAAGATGGTGGAGGCGCTGTTCAGCTCGCCGGTTGCCGGCCAGCTGCACGCGCCGAACCCCACCTCTTCCGTCAAAAACATGGAGGTCGCATTGGCCTCCGGCTCGACGGATATCCAGAAATTGGACGTGAAACATGCCAAGGCTTCCCAGCAGGCGGCGGCCGGCTCCAGGAATTTTTCGCGGAGCACCGGGAGGNCAGAAATTGGACGTGAAACATGCCAAGGCTTCCCAGCAGGCGGCGGCCGGCTCCAGGAATTTTTCGCGGAGCACCGGGAGGCCCATGGGCCGCCCCAGCGAGCCGAAGGGAACAAGGCCCTGCGGGAGATCGAGGAAGCAAAGGGCGGCCCAGGTGATGAAACGGAGAAGAATCGAAGCGGCTGGAATGAAGCCAGGGCCCCGTTCCCGAGATGAATTGTTGCGCAGGAAGCTTTTTGTGTGGTTGCCTGCCATCGCAACACTGACGGTGATGCAAGACCGTGCCGCAACAAACAAAAAGTCCTCCGATCCACCCCACCAGGCCGCTGCAGTGTTCGCCACCGCACCCAGCATATATCCGGGCACAATCACTATAGGATGCAAGGTCGCACTCGCCACGGCGAAGGCAGCCAGCTCCGCCGTGAAAGCACCCAAGTACCATGCAAAGAGTGCCGTTGCCTTCATCGGTCGAATCGCTTTCAACGCATATGCACTTGCAACAGCGCCGGCCTTCACCTCCCAGTGCTCCGGGCATCGACAAGTTGCTTATTGCACCAATAATACATAACTTACATCCGTCTAGCAGCTTCATGGGTCCGTCCTTGTACTGTGGATCGTACACAGCTGCACAAGACCCCGATTATTTTCGAATCTTTCCTACGGTGGCTATCGCTGATGCAGCACCGAAGGCTGCAAAAAACCTCCTCGCAACCCCAACAACTTCTTTTCGGAATCCGCCCGCCTCCCCTTGCAACCGGCCCTGGGCCATGGCGTTCGCTGAACTCAGCAACCCATAGAGGCAGCTTGCTGCCTGGAGCGGCGTGAGTTGAAGCAGTGCCGCGCCGTAGGGCCCGATGAGCCCGGTGCTGGGCGCTTCCACGTTTCGTTCCATGCGAAGCATCCCTTCCCAAGCTTCTGTCGGCACTCTGCGAGCCAAGGAGAGCCGAGCTTCGCCCACTGGATCGCAGCGCTCCAGCTTGCTCAATTCCGACATGATTTGGACAGTGATGTACAGAGATAGAAGCACAAAGAAGCTCATGAATCCTGCAAACCACCAATCTCCGTGGAGCAGAAACGTGGTGATCTGAACTATGTCGTTCACCATGTCCTTGGTCGGGAGTCGCGAGGCAGAAAGGGGTGGGGTTCAGGGTGCAGGCCGACCCGGAGAGCCTTTACCCCTCCAGAGGAAGACTAACAACCTTCACAACACGCCCGAGGTGNGGTCGGGAGTCGCGAGGCAGAAAGGGGTGGGGTTCAGGGTGCAGGCCGACCCGGAGAGCCTTTACCCCTCCAGAGGAAGACTAACAACCTTCACAACACGCCCGAGGTGCAAGAAAGTATATGCCAAGCTCGAAGAAGATCCCCTGAGGCGGACAGAAGCTAAAGGCCACGACGGGCACATAGCCTTCGGGGACAGCCATTGCGCACGGATGCAGAAGCTACGGTCACCAAGCCTCTCTACGTACAGCAGGCGACGATCTTCTCTAATGGGACCTCAAAATTGGTGCAGTCCATGCAGAGAAGAGCACGTCGATGCGGAAGCCGTCAGCTGAACCCTGCCTAACGCTGCCGAATCTACCGAATGCGTCGGGAACCCACCATCCGAAGCTAGTCCCAAGCCTTAAATGCCACAGTGTCGAAAAGTAAGTCGCAACGGACTATTGAATCTCCGACATGAAGGGTACTAGCGGCATGCACTTCATTAGAGGAGTACCTGCATTCGACCCCTACATTCGCCCCAGCATTCCCCCCGTCCTCCGGCGCCGTGAGCAGGTCCAGGCCCGACGCTGCGGCATCAAGCACCTCGGCTTGACCTACCTTGGGTTAGTAGGGAATGGAAGAATGGTAGTAATAGTAGTTATAAGTGTACCCCATTCCTCCATTCCCTACTAACCAAAGGTAAGTTGAAGGACCCTATCTGTAGGGCTTAGAGTTTATGGGGTTTGGGGTTAAGGATTTCGGGTCTAATTTAAGGTTTGGAGTTTAGGGTAGTGGTATATGGCTCCAAACTATAGGCATTTAGGGTCGAATATATATAGAGGGTATAGATGGAGGGTCTAGGTACCCCGCGCATGGGAACTTCAGGGTGTTCATTCGGGCTTTGGGTTTCGGGTTCAGGGTACGAAATGTACATCCTTGCAAGTTTAGGCTTCGTAGACCGGATCTTTTCCGGTTCTCAAAGTCTTATGAAGATGTTGGCTTTCAGAGTTCAAGGTCATCTACGCTTGTTGACAGGCTTTCTAGGGGCTTATAGGGGCTTCGAGATTTCCAGGCTGCGTAAGATTTTTTGACAGGGTCATCTACGCGTCTTGAAAGGCTTTCTAGGGGCTTTGGGGCTTATAAGGGCTTCGAAATTTCCAGGCTGCACAAGATTTTTGTTGACACGGCTTTCCATTACCCTAAAAGAAGGCTCAACATAGTACAATATAGTATAATGCAGTATAAACTGTATGGGTAAACGGGCACTGCAGGGCCGAATCCGAAGGTGCTAGAATCGAAAAATCGCAGGGTGTCCGAGATGTCCGTCAGAAATCACAGAGCAGCAGGAGCTTTTCCCACTTAGCAGTACACTGTCAGTACACTGCTGCTCATGAAAGCCCGCTGTCGAAACCGATAAACTGGCCACATTCCGAAGACCCTACGGGCCTAATCTATGGACTTTTCTTCCACGGCAACAGACCTCTTAATCAGCCCTAAATCCTAAACAGCCGATACCAACATCCTAAACCCTCCACAATCCTAAATTACTGGACCCCAAAATCCCATACCCAACCCTCACAAGCTCTCCACGTCGAGGCGCCGCATCGTGGACTTCAACGGGCGCAGCATCCATTAGGAGCTCGAGGGCTGTGTGCAAAACCTGCAGCATTTGGGGGTTAGGGATGTGAAAGTTTAATGCGCAAAGATAAGTTTTACGGGTTTATGGTTTTATAAGTTTTTCAGGCCCAATCTATGGCTTCATGCAGGTTCTAGGTTTTTACGCATATGGGGTGTATGGTTCTGGCCTTAGGACTTACATGCTTGGCATTTTGGGGTTTCGGCGCGTGTAAGTGAGATGTATGGGATTAGAGGATTTAGACGGCTGTTCATGCTGAAGAATCGGTGATATCGCTTCCTGGCATTATCTGTTTCATAATGGTTCGAAACTACGGCTTCGGTTAATGCTTGCGTTGGCGATGCCGAAGCTAAGCCCCCCAGCCGATATCTAGGGTGACTGATTACTGTGTTTCGGTATACTTAAAAAACATGACCCAGAAAACTTGGCTCGTCATGGTTCCTTGTCGCTTGTTTTTCGGGGACTGGTAGCTTGCACGCGAATCAAAAGGGCTCTAGTTGCTCATCCCGCCACCATTCCTTTCAGCATGTCTTAGGTATGAAACTTGCTTTGGGGTATATAGCCGCAACCAAGGGCTGACATATGCTTGCACGATTTGGGATCCTAGGTCCTAATTACCTGTGCGACCCTTTGTAAAGGTAAGTCCCTTATGCTACGGGTGAGGACTGCAGACTGCATAATCACAAAATACCAATGACAACAACAGTATCACAATAGCCATGATGATAATAATGATAATGATACGACCATTAATAACTACTGCAGTATTGGTAATGTTCCTGAAGCTCCTAAGTTGGTTTAGCACAGCACTTTGAAGACATAGCCAGGAGCCTTCGTGGTAGTCGCGACTGCTACTATGAGCAAACATGACCATATGAAACAGAACCCAAAGCCAATAACGACTGCTGCTACATCATCACCATCATCCCTATACCCGTAACCCTATTATAAACCCTGAATCCCACGCCCCAATCATCACCAACTGCTTCTGTCGCAAGTTTCAGCATTAGAGCACGAAACCCCTCAAAGGTAACCCAAGTATAGAGTCCCATAATCCCCCGAAAAGAGTCTCCTTGAAGCAACCCTAATAGGATCTCCTGAAAGGGGACCCCCCAAAAGGATCTCCTTGACGGAACCCTTTTAAAGGAGTCCTTGTAGTGCCCTGAAAGGAATCCTCAACGATCCCGTACAGTGCCCTTTTTAAAGACCTCCTTGAAACAACCCTAAACCCTATAAACCTTCAAGGAGTCTCCTTCAATACCCTTGTATAGAACCCCACAGTTCCCTTAAAAGGAGCCCTGTAATAGAACCCCATGGTACCCATAGTCCCTTGAAAAAAGTCTCCTGAAAAAGGATCCTTTTAAAGGGGACCCATAACGGAAACCCTCAAAGGATCCCTTTTAACGGAACTTCTTGAGGGATCCCTTTCCAAGGAGTGGGCCTACACCCCATTCACAGGAGTCTCCTTAAAAAGGAACCTTTCAAGAGGAACCCTTTAAAAGGAACCCTTCTTACGGAACTCGTAAAGAGGAACTTTCAAACGAACCCTTTTTAAGGAACCTCCCTAAAACCTAGACCACACAACCCGAAAGCCTCGGAGGCTCATGGGTAGTTATAAGCAGGGTGAAAGGTCACCGAATATGGGTTATAGGCATAGTTACCCTACTTATAACCCTACTTAGAACCTCCAAGTAAATCCTAAACCCTAAACCCTAAAACTCTAAACCCTAACAACCCTAAACCCTAAAACCCTCAAGCCCTAAAACCCTAAACCCTAACAACCCTAAATAAACCCTAAAACCCTAAAGTCCTAAACCCTGTGATCTCCTGAAGATCGGATCCTTCGGACTTCCCCCTTCAAGGGAACCACATGATAGAACCATAGTAGGGTTTAAGGAACCTTAACGGGAACCCTATATGATAGAACCATGGTATGATTTAAGGAACCTTAAAGGGAATCCCATAGAACCATAGTATGATCTAAGGAACCTTAAAGGGAACCCTATGATAGAACCATGGTAAATTAAGGAACCTTAAAGGGAACCCCTAAAAGGATCTCCTTGACGAATCCCCTTTAAAGGGCCTTCCGGAGTTCCCCGTGGCCTCGCTGTCCAGGAAGGGCCTAGGAGAGCCCTGGAAGTGGAAGGAGGAGTTCAAGACCTGGGCTGTAAGGGTTTCTATAAGGCTTCTACTTTTTGAAGGGTGCTTATTAAGGTTACCTAAACCCCCAAAAGTATAAAATAATAGCCTAACACCTATAAAAGGCTATTATTCTACATACTTTTGGGGTCCAGGTAAGGGTTTCTATAAAGGTTGCGAAAAAGGCTTCAAGAACTGGGCTGGCGGTTAAGGGGTTTCGGGTTTCGGGCTAGAGTTTAGGGTTTTACAGGGTTTCGGGTTTAGGGTTTAGGGGCTTGGGGGTTTAGGGGTTTAGGGTTTAAGGGTTTAAGGTTTAGGGTTTAGGGTGCTTTAAGACCTGAGCTCGTTCTTAAGAAGCTCCGTAACGAGCTTAAGGGTTTAGGGTTTAAGGGCTTTCAGTTTACCTTGGGTTAAGTGCTGAGAAAAATTCTGTCAGGGGGTTTAGCATTTTAGGCTTTGGGGTGCAGTGTTCAGGACGGTCCTTCAGAAAGTTCCATACGGGCTTTAGGCCCCATGCCTTTTGCGACTCAGGGATTTAGGGTTCCGGGTTTATGAAGGCTCCACAACTATACGTCCAAGGTTCAGGACCTGACTGAGCACGGCGACTTGCGAAGTCGCCTGATTCTAGTAGAAATGCTGATGATTTCGGGGGTTCCAGTAGCGTTCCTATGTAACCCCACGGTTACTTAGCTATACCACACTGTACTCTACTGTACTATACTACCCCCCCCCCTCCCNCCCCCCGCCCACCACCACTATTAGGGCCTTCTTTGGCCGTCTCGGGTGGGCTCAACTGCTCCTTGGAAAGTCCCGGTCCGGACGCCCTGGAGCCAAAGCTCCGACGGCTCGGGGTTTACCTTGGCCCAGAAACCTTCGTTTTGCTGAGGTCTTGAGATGGGAGTGTCCGAAAATTAGGGGTACCTTAGGGTTCCTTTAAAGGGTTACCATAAGGGGACTATAAGGGTTCCTCTAAAGGGCTCTATAAGGGTTTAGAGTTTCCGAAAATTAGGGGTGCCTTATTTTGGGGCCCTTATAACAAGGATCAGACTATTGAAGGTACTATAGTAGGATCGCCCCCCTTTTCGGAAACTCCCAGATACTGTTGTGATGATTATTCAAGCAACCGCTTTCAAGCCGGGCAAGGGTAGGACGCTAATATCTAGTGTGAATATTGCATAATGCATGGTAAATAGTATGTAGTAAAAATAAACAAACAAGTCAACTAAACAGTTCTTACATGAAAACGAAACGTAATGTAACTATATAATAATTATATTATATATATATAGAGATACAGATACATATATAATGCATCATGTATGGTAAAGAGTAAACGACATAATATGATAATATGTTTTAGACTACAGAATAAGACAGTCTTTAGCCAGGTCTCGGAAGGACACCGCAGCGTAGCGCAGAGGGCCCGTGTGGTTTCGCGCCATTGCTCAGTGCGCCGGGCGTCCCTGGCAGGCACCAGGGCGCTCGTTTTAGCCCTAGAAATTCTGACAAGCCCTAAATAACAGGGCTGCTACAGTAAGGCAATGGGAGCTGTTGCTAAACTCTCAGCCCTAAACCCTAAATGTTCTGGTCTTTGGATAGTGGGCCTTCTTGTTCAAGGCCTTGAGGCGGCCTTTCATTCCAGGGTTGGGCAAACCTTTACAAGGCATCTAACTCGGGTTCTTCAAACAAAAGAGTAGTGCTTAGTGGGCAATGCAGGCTTCATAATTGTGGATCTAGAGGATGTCACGAGCAGTCAGAGGGATTGGTATAAGGGCCCCCTTATTCAGGAACATCTCCGATCTCCGATCGCTACCCGTAGTCTAGACAGAATAGAAACACATAGCCAATACAAAGTTGGAAAGGTTTGGGAATCAGGATGTAGGGCGCTGGAGGGCTTGCTTCAACAACCGCCAAAACCATGAGGCCCCGTTGTGACAATCGTTGTATGGCACGGTTTTCAGGGCCCTGCACCTGGAACAGGCATTGTGACTTCGGATGCATGGTCAACGACCCGACCGATTGGTAGCTTAGTGCCGTGGTTCTCACTGCTTGTACTTGTATATGTGATCCAAGGGCATCAAGACGGAATATGTTAGGAAACCCCTTTTGTATACAGCCCCTTGTTCCAGTTGTTAAAGTCAAACCCATTAAACACACTACGAAGCTCTGTTCAAGCCCTACTAAGCATTCAGGCCTTCACAGAGCCCTTGCAGGAACCCTAAACCCTGAAACCCCTAAAGCCTAGCCCTTGAAGGAACCCTGCAACCCTAAACCCAAGCCTTCAAGAAGCCCTGGGACCCTGACCCTCGAAGGAGCCCGCTTGCTATGTTAAGAGCTGGGTTGTAGTTTCGTGGCCCCCAAAAGTATCTATGAATAGGTACTGGACCTCCTTAGGACAATAGAAGGAAATTAAAAAAGTGCGCCGCGGCGCCACCTAAACAAACACAAGCTGTTATAGGAACTCTAACACCCTCCCTTAAACCCCAAACCCAGAAACCCTAGCCCTGAAAGGATGCCTTTTGCTACATTAAGAAGACGAGACCCTAAAACCCCAAACCCAGAAACCCTAACTTAACCCTTAAAGGATGTCTTTTGCAACTTTTGCTACATGGGTAGTTGTCAAAATTAGGGTCCCTTTTTGGCTCAATATTATAATACGGCACCTATATTCTTTAGGGTACCCAAAAAGGGACCCGTATTTTGACAACCACCCACATGAAGAAGACGCGCCTGATCATCTCTAGGAGGTCTCCTGGGCTCAGGGCGACAAAGGCCTGCATCCGGAGGCCAGGCTTTCAGGCGTGTCAAGGGTTTAGGGTTTAGGGTCTCTATACAGGTTAGGGTTTAGGGTTTAGGGTCCCTGTACGGGCTAGGGTTTTGCGTTTCAGTGTGTGGGGTTCCTCTCAAGCGGGTTTACAAGAGCTTGGTGTTGAAGGCAGAATCAGGGTTGCTGTAAGGGTTCAGAGGGGCCAAACAGGGAGCTCGAAAGTCTCCGCGCTCCTTCTCCAAGTTCACCGTCCGTGTGGTCGTACATAATGTAGGGGCCGTATTAATTAGAATAGGCTTTTTTGGGCCATTATACTGGTTACAATAAGGAACCCCCAAATAGTAAAGGTAATTATTTGGGAGGTTCCGAAAATAGGGGATCCTAATATGGTACCCTCAATAGTAGGATCCTTATTATAAGGGCCCAAAATGAGGTACCCCTTATTTTCGGAAACTCCCATTTAGGCGCCTGTAGTAACTATAAACCTAAACCCTAAACCCTGAACCCTAAACCCTAAACCGGCGGGCTCTTCCGGCAACGAGAGCCAGGTTGGGGCTCAGCTTCCGCTGCTCTCCGGATGGCTGAGTTCGATAAGGTCCCCAAGCCTGAAAATCCTATGCCCGGAAATATACCCCAAACCGTACACCCTCCCGACCAACAACCGAGTCTAGAGTTCGCAGATTCCTAGAGTTCGCAGCTTCACCCTGCCCTAAACCCAAATGGCCACTACAACCCTAAACCCTGAGCCCGGAGGGCCAAACCACTGAGGCAGGAATCTATACGGTTTAGGGTTTAGGGTTTACGCCTGTTAGGCCCCACCCAAACATACAACTCAGTTTGGACTAATATTACGAACTGAACATGAGTGTTTAAGGAATTCCCAGGAAGGCACAACGGACCGGTGCAAATCCTTTCTAACCTAAACCCTATATATAGTACGAACCCTAGGCCCTAGTCTCCTACCGAAGCCTTCGACGCCACCCCTGGCTGGACGAGGGGCTTCAGCAGAACAACCTGTCAAACTTTCCAGTGGTTTCGGGGTGCCACATGAGGTGTTGGGGGTTTCCGAGTTTGGCGGCTTATGGTTTGAGTTTTCAGTTCAGGGTGTGAGGTCTGTGATGTTAGCATTAAGCATTACGCGCTTTGATGCTTATAAGATTCTTGGTTTAGTGTAAAGATGAAGGTTCAGGAGCTAGGGTAGGGTCCTGTTCTGCAACAGCAACATCAACAACAAAACACAACCACACACAACAACGAACATCGGCAACGGCAACGGCAAGAGCAGCAGCAGGAGCAGGAGCAGGAGCAGGAGCAGGAGCAGGAACAATGACAACGACAACTGCAAGGGCAACTAGAACTACAGCTACTACAACATTCACAACTACTGCAGCCACAACTACAACTGCAAAACCACTACAGTTACGACTCGACTGCTGTGATGCATGCACACCATTCACGTGAGTTGAATCTGAAAGAGTTTGGGCCTTTTAGGGCCTGTGGATGTGCCTTTCATTGAAAGCTGTAGTGCAGTAAACCCACGGAATCCGAATAGCAGATCCCTATCAAGCCTGCAATGGCCCACGCATCATGCAATCCTTTGAAAAACCATGCCCCCAGCACACATTGAAACAGGAACCACGCACCCTCAAAATGAACGGAACCTTAAACCCCGAATCCCAAACAGCAACGGCCCTGCAACCCATTTCCATAAGTGCAAAACCCAATCACAAAACCCAAAGCCCCAAACCCTAAACCCAAAATAAGCCCTGAGCCCGAATCCCTCAACCCTCATCCCAAAACCCGCAGCGCCAAAGCCCAGACCCTGAGCCCTCATTGTGGCACACTCATAGATCCCTTAGGGGATCCCCTGAACCCTAAAGCCTAAACCCCTAAACCCTAAACCCTTTAAAGGGAACCCGACAGGCAACCCAACAGTCAGTCCTAAACCCTAAACCCTAAAACCCAAGCTCTAAACCCTAAACCCTAAACCCCTAAGCCCTGAACCCTAAACCCCAAAGTTAAAAGCACACCAAAAACGCCCCTTACTTAGGGGAACCACCCTTTAGGGAACCCCAAAAGGAACCCCAAAAGTCAAAAGCAAACCAAAAGGCACCCCGTGCCCCGACCGCACCACCGACCTCGCTCTTGGTCGAGGTTGGGCTCCCATCCTTCAACAATGTGCTTAGGGTTTGGGGGTTTAGGGGTTCCTTTAAGATGTGTTTAGGGTTTGGGGTGTGCCTATGGGGGATTTAGGGTTTGGGGTTTAGGGTGTAGTGTAGGGTTTATGGGATTTAGGGTTCCTTTAAAGGGTCCTAGGGGGTTTAGGGGCTTAGGGCTTGGGGGAATGTAGGGTTCCTTTAAAGGGATCCCTAGGGGGTTTAGGGGTTCCTTGAAAGGGTCCTAGGGAGTTTAGGGGTTCTTTTAAAGGGTCCTGGGGTGTTTAGGGGCTTAGGAATTAGGGTTGCTTCAAAGGGATCTATAAGGGTTCCTATAAGGGTTCCTTTAAAGGGGTTTAGGGTTTGGGGTTTTAGGGCCTAGTATGGCTTCGGTACCTTGTTTTGGAGTCCTTGTCATAAGGAAGAGTTCAGGGCTTAGGGCTTTCAAGGTTTGGGCTTTGGGGCTTAGGGGAGTTAGGGTTTAGGAATATAGGGCTTCGGACTTCGGCTCGGGTCCCCGCAAGCGGTCTGGAGTTCATGCACCCGGCGCCGCAATACTCCTACATTACCAAGAGGGTCCATACCTGAACCACCAAAAGTAGGTAAAATAATAGCCCAAAACCTATTAAAGGCGATAATTCTACATACTTTTAAGGTCCAGGTATACACTACTATTGTGGACTTAGGTCCCAAAAGACCATCCCCATCAGGGGTTTTGGGACCTGATTCCATAATAGTAGTGTATATGGACCCTCTTGGACAACTCGGGTTTAGGGTGTAGGCGTGAAAAAAAACCATTCTCAGACAAGCTGGAGGTGCATTGTTTAAGGGCTGAGAGGTTACGAAGAGGTGCGGGCCGTCTGATACTACATGTGGGTGCCAAGCAAAGGAACTGCAAGTGAGGGTCGAAGCACGGATCGGTCAGCTATCTGCCTTCGATGGTGTACTCAATCTCCCGGCTGGAACAAGTGCCGCGTCTAAGACTGCGAAGGCTACGGTTGATCTATGGCCCTGCTTGTACAAACAAAACGCTAGATTCGAAACCTGAACTCTCAACGAACACCCTAAACCCCAAACCCTGATCCCCCAAAATTGGCATTTACTAAGGTTTCGGAGTTCTGCTTTCTGTGAAGACCTGAGACCGCGGTTTAGGGTTTAGGGGTTTAGGGTTTAGGATTCAGGGTTTAGGGGTTTAGGGTTTAGGGTTCACATTCCCAGGCGAAACTGTAGAAAGCCTTTCCTTCAATGCTCAGGCATGACTCTTGGGGGGGCGAGGACCAAGTTCCCCATGTGTAGGTATCCGTTTAACTTGGGCTGAAGGTCCCAAGTCTTTAAAAGCTGAAGGTCCCAAGTCTCCAAACCCTTTCATCAAACCCTGAAAGCACCTCCTCTAGTAAGTGTGCTTATATGGGTGGTTGTCAAAATTAAAGTCCCTTTTGGGGTACCCTAAAAAATACGTGCCGTATCATAATAGGGACCCAAAAGGAAACCATAATTTTGACAACCACCCATATGTACAGATACATAGAAGATACGTATGCGCACATGTATTAATTTAAGGTTTGAGCTCAAGCGCCCGCGAACCAGACACAGGAGTCCAGAACCAGGAATAGAGAATTGGCTTGGGCTTCCGGGCTTACCCTAAACACTACGCCAGAGCCTTGTGGGCTCAGATTGCAGCATGATGTGGGCTCAGGAGCAGAGGGTTCGGTGCCCGCAGTTCAAAACTGTAACGGTTCAGTCAATAGGGTTCAGGGCTTCGGGATTCGTACCCTATAGGGCTCAAAAGAGCCCAAAAGGCCTTATATAGTATGGTCTTTGGGCCCAAAAGCCTTATAATACGAGTCCTTCGAGCCTTAGGGGTAAGGTTCGTTTCAGGGCTTTGGTTGCAGGGCTTGCCGTTGACATGAATGTGGGTGGTTGTCAAAATTAAGGTCCCTTTTGGGTACCCTAAATATTAGGTGCCGTACTATAATAGGGACCCAGAAAGGGACCAAATTTTGACAACCACCTGTGTGTTGTTGTAGTACATCTCGTGTCTTACAACATTAGTAGGATGACCCTCTGTTTAGTTTTTGGAACGTTGGGGATTTGTCGGGTGAGTGCCAGTTTTTCTGTTGTAGGAACACACTGCTAGCCCCGGGCCCTTAAATCCTAAGCCTTAATCACCGAACCCTAAGCCCCTGAACTCTCAACCCTAAAACCAACCTGATAGACACCCATAAAAAGCCTAAACCCTATACCCTCAAACCCTAAACCCGAACTTTCTGGCGCCTCAGTCGGCATGCGAAACTTGACGTAGCTGTTGTTGCGCGGAAGGGTCCTGAGTCTCCCTGCAATCACTCCTCATGTAAAAGGTTCCTTTACAGCGTCTATAATTATATCAGAAGGGACGCTGTGGGAATCTACAGGAGACCAACCATCTATATAGGGGTTCCTTAAAGGGATCCTTTAATGGATTGACAAGGATTCCTTAGAGGGTGCCTCTAACGGTTCTTTAAGGGATCTGCGGGGACTCGATCCTTTAAATGAGGGTAGCTTTCAAGATTGCTTGGGGTCATTATAAAGCTGAGGCTTAGGTTTCAGGGTTGTGGGCTTCGGGTTTGGGGTTACAGGTTGAAAAGAGGGTAGGTTTACCAGGCTTTATGTTGCGAAGTGGTTTAAGGGAATGTCGCAAGATTGGAAATAGGATTGTTTGTTCCGGGGATTGGGGTCTCGGGCTTCCAGGCTAAAGTGCGCAAAGGTTTTTAACTAGCGTGTAGGTTCTTATAGCTTTGGGGTTCTAGGAGATGGCTGTAAGGAGGCTCAGTCCACGGCGCCGTCACAAGGAACAACGGAGGACAAAATGCGAACACGTTTAGCATTCCAGCTCCGACCCAAAGTATAACCTGTTAATAAACCTGCAAACTCAAATCCGAAAACTGTAAGCCTGCTGGTGCTCGCCCCGAAAGATCTACCAAGCTATGGCAACGGGCTTAGTCACCCGAATTTCACTGTCGCCCAAAGATAAGGGGACCCTTTGTCCTCCTCGTCAAATTTTGTTCAGGATAATTACTATCCTCACACTCTTCTAGAACCTCCTATAGAGCCCGTGTAGGAACCCCTTAAGTCACTTAAGTCCCAAACTGTACAGCGGTGTCATGAATGACAACGGATGATCATGTGCGTTGCGCTCGCGGTAATAAAGACCGAGGTCACACGAACTACACCCTAAACCCAATCCCAGAATCCTGAACTCGTCCGTGGAACCCCAAACCCTGCCCCCTGTAAACCCTGAACCCCGTGCACCCTGATAGCCCAATCCTGCGAATACTTATGAAAACGTCATAAGACCCGTATACGTCACTTGCAAGTCGATGAGAAGTAGTTTATGAAACCTTTATAAACGTCTGGTAGAAGCCAAACCCCAACGCGTAAAAACACCCTAACCCTTCAAGAACCCGATTGAACCGTACACCCCATACGCCCCACATATTTTAGGGGCCTTAATACATCGAACAGTGTTTCAGGATATGTTACAGAACAAACTAAGCCACCTTAAAGGATAGCTTTCAACTAAGGTGTATTATAGTATTTTGATATTAGGGAACACGAAGGAATAATGGGTCTTCAGATCCCTAATACGAGTGATGGCCTCAATAATTAGAATAGGGTTTGGGGCTCATTTATAGCACAATAACACGGAACCCTCAAAATATCAGGCCCCTATACTACAACCCTAAACCCTATAAACCCTAATCCATAAACCCTACCCCTTTGCTGCTATGTCACGACTGACTTCTGAGAGTTTCTCCAAGCGGCCCAAGCCCTTGCGACAGCGTGGCCGGCAGTTCGGCGTCCTCAATGCCCTGGCACCAAGGTTTTTCTTTGAGCACCCTTTCCCGTCTGCCTCAGTAGTCCCTGAACGGCATAAACTAGGGTTGGTTTAGGGGCTTAAGGTTTAGGGGTTTAGGGACTAAGGGTTCAGGGCGTCGGCGATGTGCACAAGCGACTAAACAGCTAAACTTCTAAACCCTCAGCCCCACGCGAAACCCCAAAGATCCCAAACCTTAAGACCCCAATAAAGGGTCTATAAGGGTGACCATATAGTCACCCTTATAGACCCTTTATAAGAACCCTTTGAAAGCCCTGCTCTACTTATTAAGGCCCCCATAGTAGCTCCACAGGGGCCTCCGCAGTCTCCTCGTCCTCCTGGATGGGCGGGATGGGCTGAGATCTCCTGGGGCGCGCCACTTGGAGGTTGAGGATTAGGGTTTAGGGTTTTAGGGTTTGAAGTCTACTTGAAGGTTAGTTAGGGTAGTTATAAGTGGTGTTACAAGTGCCCTGATATGGGCTATAAGTATAGTTACCTTACTTATAACCCTACTTATAACTACCCATGAACCTCCAAGCATGAACAGTCGGAAATCAGGAAGCAACGAGTCATACTTAGGGCTTCAGGTTCGCAGGAGTGAGGGCTCAGGGCTTGTAGGGCTTCGTGTTTAGGGTTCAGGGTTTAGGGCTTGTAGGGCTTAAGGGTTAGGGCTTAGGGCTTCAGGTTAAGAAGTGATCAGAAGCCTACTTCTTTACACGAAAAAGACTGAGGATGCGCACGGGTACCGAACATAGCAGCTGCGAAGGAAGCAACGCATGTCGGGGTGGCAGCCGGTTCCCCAGCCGCATGGGGCAGGATCTAAAGTGGCACATTCCTGGGCCTCGGTGCAAGCATGATGATTCAGTGAAATACAAAACAAGCAAGAAACAGGGTTTTCTTACGTATTACTCATTCTTGTTGTGCTGACACTACTAATTAAGTAACAATATAGTGGAAACAGTGATGGCTACACAACAACGCGAACTTTGAGAAGAAATCAATCCCGACAAAACTCGTTGACTAATATGCAGTATTTTGAATTGATTAATAATCCTAGTTAAAATCAGAATCATAATGGTAAGAAGACTAAGAAAACATTAAAAATAAAACCAACGATGATATAAATGTAGCAACAAGAATAATCATAGTAACGATAAGGAATGCAACGATGAGACAGACAAACATGAATGGCCTAAACCCTAATTAACCTTTAAACCCCTAAACCCGAAACCCTTAAACTCTAAACCCCTAAACTAAACCCTGGTAGTCCGAGATGCTTAGTAGAGAGCCGTGGAACGGCATGTGCGGGCAACGAGACGGTGCGAGCGAGGCCGCCGTCCGCCTAAGCACGCCGGGGAGAAGGGTAATTTAGGGGCCCTAATAATTAGAATAGGGTACCTTTAAAAGGGTTCCTTGAAAGGGGTCTATCAGGGATCTATAAGAGGGGTCTATACAGTAGGAGAGAACACCCCGGCCTTAATGTGGTGGCCAGTCATGAGAGCCGGGTTTTGGGGTATATTACGGACGGGTCGCTTCAATTTCTGCGGTGGTGGCCATCTTGTGCGCCCTAAATCCTAAATCCTAAACCCTAAACCCTGAACTCAGGCTGGTTATGAGGTTCTTACAAATCAATCCTCCACCCCAGACCTCGTGGGTGTGGGCTCTACGGTGGAGGGTTTTCGGGTTGGGGGTTTACGGTTTGGCGTTTAGGAACTTCGCCCGTACACACTTTCTGTGTGATCATGGTTAGTGCATGAGCCATTACATACCCGGAACACTGGAAAGCCCTGAACTCGAAGCGTGATTGTTCAGACTGCCTGACCCGCGTAGACCAAAGCGACCACCTTGACACAAGCGCTGCTATGTACCTCGCCCACCCAGAGCAAACACCTATAGCAATTGATACATGTTTTGGAACCGGCCCTCCCTAAACTAAACTCTAGGATCACCAAGCCATAGCAACATCAAGAACTCCATCTTTTGCGGCCGGACGACCCCTTCATCATCGTCGTGGTCCACGCTGGGTGAGCTGTGGCCTGACAGGACTGCACCCAACTAGTAAATCTTAAACCCCAAAAGCCACAGGGGAGTTTCCGAAAATAAGGGTACCTTATTTTGGGGTCCTTATAATAAGGATCCTATCATTTAAGGTGCTATATCAGGGTCCCCCATTTTTGCAAACTCCCATATGAGTAAATCGGCATTTTGTCACGTGTACATAGGGCTCCTTTCGACAGTTGCTGAGAGTGTATTGCTGGGCGTGATTATTGGGAGACGAATACAAAATGGCCCTACTTCATGCGGCTGAGGCATCCTTTGTCTAGCCGTGTCGGTAGTCAGGATCCTATCCTATCATGCAGGGCACGTAGGGTTCTATGTTAAGCTTTCGCATCTCCTGGAACTTCGGAACTCCCAGAAGCTCTAAGTCCCCCCCCCCCACCCCCCGCTGAGAGGACGGAGCCTGAACCGTCTTCTTGGGACCAGTGCCCAAAGCCTAAAACCAAGCAGCACTAAATAAGCCCTAAACCCTATAACCCTAAACCCTAAAGGTTATAGGGTTTATACGGCTTTAGGGTTAGGGTCCCTAAAACCCTTTAGGGTTTAACTCTATGAAACCTCATCGCAATGCTAAAACCTTAAAAAGCACCTCCGCCCTTGATCAAAACACAAACCAAACCAAAGCAGCCAAGTCGCAACCGAACCCGAATCACCAGACCGAGAACCCTAAACCCCAAACCCTGAACCCTAAACCCCAAACCCTATAAACCCTATACACCCCATCCCAAACAGTTGCAGCCCAAGCCGCCGCAGCAAAGGCTGAGCCTGCCGAGGCCACCCACTGACCTTGGATTCGCAGACTCTTGGGTTTAGGGTTTCGGGTTGAGGGGTTTAGGAGTTTAAGGGTTATTATGGGGGTTTAGGGGTTTAAAGTTTAGCGGTTTAGGGATTTAAAAGCTTTAGAATTTCGGGCTTTTGGGGATTTTGGGTCTGGGGTCTAGGGCTACGTGTAATACTCCAAGGGGTCGTGTTACTACAACTAGGTTCCCCAGTGGCCCCTTTATAATAAGGGTACCCTTTTTCCTACTATTCGGTTTTAATATCGGAACCCAAAAAGAAAAAGGGTAAAAGGGTACTACTGGGGAACCTAGACAAAGGGAGCTTCATAGAGAAGGCTCTTGCGGAGTTCCATAAGGAATATAAGGGTGAAGGGCTCCTCACAATGACAAGGGTTCAACAGGCTTTTCAGGGTTTAGGATTGGGTGCTACGGGGTTTGGGGCTTGCAGGCTTCAGGGTTTGTGGAACCCCACTACCAGTGGAGACAGAGAGAGCTCTTGGATTCCGGGTTCATGTTTACCTAGTTCATGGTTGGGATAGGATTAAACATGTACATTTTTATTCCTTATTGGGTTTAAGCACCCTTAAAAATGTAAAAAGGTTTCCAACTATGATAAAGTTTCTGGGTCTGGGATGGATCGGGCTTGGGGGACATTTAGAGTTCACGCTTTTCGCTAAGGGTTGAATCTGGGGCCAACGGCTAACGGCTGGGCGGCTCGAGCGTTTGGCTTGGTGCAGGGGTCAGGATCCTGACTGACAGCAGAAGACGTGAAGATGGACTGCTATGGATATGGGGTTAGAGGAGTCAGGAGTCAGAAAGAAGTAGTAGCATGCTTCCTCTGACAACTGCGGCACAGGTACGCAAACGCAAAGCAAATAAACTGAATCACCACGACTTCCTTCTTCCTGTTCTCCCTGATTTGTTTTCTGAGGGCTATGCTTTCCCAGCTGTGAACACTCTGGAATCACAGAGTATACAGCCCACCACAATGGCTTGCGAATGCTGAAGGCTCAAGACCTTTTGATCCACGACAAGCTGTGACTCTCATGTTGTCGTTTGGGCGAGGAATCATGTTTCAGGTCTCTGGGAGCAAGACTGTGACATCGAAAACCCAGCACTCAAGACCCAAGCCCGACACTACCGACCCCACGTACCCGTTGCAAGGGTCACGATACTCCTTATGAGGGGCTCTTTGGGTGTTGTAGTCTTAGTTGGGGGTGGTGGGAGGACTATCTCTGGCGGAAGTCCTCGAGAAATACCGCCAAGCTGCGATGTCCGCTCCACTGGCGAAAACTCTAAGCGTCCTGTCTGCGACTTCTGCCACAGGTTCACATCCGGATTCAGGCTGCTGGGTGGGAGTTCAAGGACATAAGTGAGAGTTTCCGAAAATGAGGGGTACCTAATATTTGGGGTCCTTATAAGAAGGGTCCTACTATTTAGTGTCCGATATTAGGGTCCCCTATTTCGGAAACTCCACAATTTCCAAGGCCAAAGACCAAGCTTACAAATTCCTCAGGGCTGAAGCAGGAGCCACACATTCGGAATAGCTGCGAGGCCTCGTACTGTGGCAGACAGGAGCGAGATCCCTTCCTATCTTCGAAGTTTATATGACCTCTACTGTATGGGCTTCTCGTACGTCGGTTCTAGGGCCTGAGCTTGCATCTAGCTTCGCAGTGCCATCCGTGCGCATTGGTTGTAAACATGGTCACTCATCGAGGTAGCTCTTGTTTTCCAGTACGGAGACAAAAACCCCAAAAATCGCAACTCTCCAGGCCCTAGCTGAAAACCTCGGTGCCTGCATCACCCGTCAAGTACCGGCTGTGGTACCCTCCATTGTCACCCTGAACTCCAAAACCCTCAACCCTCAACCCTAAAACCTAAACCCTCAACCCTCAACCCTAAACCCTAACCCCAAAACCCTCAACCCTCAACCCTAAAACCTAAACCCTCAACCCTCAACCCTCAACCCTAAACCCTAAACCCTAACCCCAAAACCCTCAACCCTCAACCCTAAAACCTAAACCCTCAACCCTCAACCCTAAACCCTAAACCCTAACCCCAAAACCCTCAACCCTAAACCCCAAAACCTTCAGAGCCCCAAGATCCGCCTCCGGCGCTGTGCACGGAGGACCGCGGGAGGCAGCTGCCTTTGAAGATGAAGAGAAGGGTTTAGGGTTTAGGGTTGAGGGTTGAGGGTTTAGGGTTTAGGGTCGAAAACTTTTCAAAAACCTCGCGGCCTTAAGAAACAGAGTAGGGTGGCCGTAGTATAACATTCTTATGAAAACTTTTCAAAAACCTCGCGGCCTTAAGAAACAGACTAGGGTACGGGGGCCGTAGTATAAAACTCTTATGTTGAGGAGCCCTGAAGGAATAGTATTAGCAATGATCTGGGCTTCACTGTTTCCATGGTAACGAGTTTCTAGTCTTTGGGTTTACGTTTGGGCTTATGGAGTCTAGGGTTTAGAGCTTTAGGGTCAGATAATATCAAAAACAAGATTGAGAAGGATCGTGCTGACTGCCTACTGCCCTCCTGATCATAACAATGACTACGACTACCACTCCAACCACCACCACCACCACCAACATCACCAACACCACCAAGCCCACCAGCCCTACCAAGCCCACCGCCCCCACCACCAAACACTCCACTACCACTACCACGGCCACGGGCACTATGTAGAACTAGCGCGAGAACTAGCACTGAGACTAGGCCGAACACGACGACTACTACACTACTACTCCTCCTCCTGCGTCTGCTGCTGCTACGTACTACGACGCAGCACTTGTTCTAGCTATCCCTACTAGCTGGGATATCTTCGCCGAAGACGTTAATGCCTATGTTCGTCCCCTGTCGGAATCCGGACTCCAGAGGCCTTCTGAGACGTAGCGATCGAGTTGGTCACGCCGCTCCGGAGCTGGCAGTGCGAGGACGCAGCTGTGGTCCATGGTCACAGCCTCTGCCAGGCTCGGGCTTTCAGGTGTTTTGTGCGTTTAGGGTTTAGGTTTTAGGGTTTAGGGCGTGTTTCCGTAGGAGGATGAAGGCCTCTGAATCAGGGTTTGTTCTTGTTTTATGAGCGGTATTGCCAATGGCTCCGGCTTTCTGGCTCGTGAAGGGCTTACATACTGTATCTTCCTGCATTGGAGGTCATGTTTGTTCAGTCCCAACCTGTGGAAGGCATCAAATATTCGACGGACCTTGCGAAAGATTTCTCCATGGTCGGACTGCGTATTCGCAGCGACTTTGAGACTTCACAAGACATCCTTGGAGTCCTTATTGTAACACAGCCCTTACAGTAGCCCTCATAGCAACCCTCAAAGCAGCCCTTCTAGTAACCGTTATCGTATCTCGAGCCCGCTAACCGGCGCTACAAGTCTGAAGACAAGGACCGGTCTCGGGGCGTTCCAGGCTTGAAAGCTGTTAGGGTTCATGGTCTGTAGGGCTTTGGGTTTAAGGTTAAGGGGTTTAGGGGTTTAGGGTCTTCCGCGCTCCCTGCGTTTAGGGCTTGGAGGTTGGAGGGCTGTGGTTTAAATTTCAGGGGTCAGTATCCGCGATTCTGGAGCTGTTTGGAGCTTTAGGACCCAGGGCGAAGTTCTGCTAAAGGCTTCGAAGTTACCAAGGGGGTCCATATACACTACTATTAAAGTTACTATTATGGAATCAGGTCCCAAAAACCATGATGGGGATGGTCTTTTGGACCTAACTCCAGGTCCATATTGGTAGCATATATAGGTAGTTGTCAAAATTATGGTACTTTTTGGGTACCCTAAATAATAGGTGCCGTATTATAATAGGGACCCAAAAAGGGATTCTAATTTTACAACCCCACCCACTGTACCCTCCGAGTTAGTTTGCAGGGATGGAGAGCTAAGGGCTTTCGGTCAGAAGGGGGGCGCCTAACTTGAAGCCGATGGGTCTGAGCTACTTGCAGATTTGGGGGTCCCTTTTTGGGTCCTTTTGAGAAGGGAGCCTTACTATGTGGGGGACCTAAGAAGGGACCCTACTATAGAGAACTACCCTTCTAGTACCCTTATAGCAGCCCGATAGATCTGGCTTCGGGCTCTCAAGCTGGGAGACGGGTACGAAAGCATCAGGCGCCCCGAAGGGTTGCGGTGCCGGAGTGGAGGTAACCTAGTGGCCTTCATAATTACTTCAAGGGGCAGGGGACTTAGTAAGTTGGTTATAAGTAGGGTTATAATTAGGGTAACTCCATTTAGGGCACTTATAACTCCACTTATAACCTACTTACTGAGTCCCCTGCCCCTGCAAGTAGGGTTTAGGATTTAGGGTTTAAGCAGACATGAGCCTGGGCAGAGGGTCTTGCGCCCCTTTTTTGGCCTCAAGAAATTCCTTGGAACCCTAAGGAATTTGTTGGTAATTGCTTAGGCTTCGATATTCATGTTGAAGCAAACCTGAACCTGGGAATACCGAACGACCACCATCCAGGAGCCTGTCAAGGCTCCTCAGGACTTGCAGCCATTCAGCAGACGGCGGGCTCCCCTGCACCCTAAACCCTGAAGCCTAAAGTCCAAACCCTGAGGCCTAAACCCTAAACCCTAATACCCTAAACCCCAATACCCTAATACCCTAATACCCTAAGCCCTAATACCCTAGTATCCTAATACCCTAATACCCTAAATCCTAAGCTTAATTGCGAGGGTCCCTTACGAGATTATCTAAGTGGGCCCTTCAGAGCGCTGGAAGAATACTCTTAGATAGGACCGGATCCCTTGCAGTCCATCCGACCTACGCCTAAACGTCTCCTTACCAGCCGGTGTTACCTGGGCGTTTAAGTAACCAGGGAGAAAAAAGTATATACTTTTATTTCATAATGGTTTCCTTTAAGAAAAAAGTATTAAAGTATGGTACTCCAAAGCCCAGTTACTGTGACAGAGTTTCGACGACCTGAGAGCTGGGACTTCGGCCAAAGCAAACACCAAGAGCTTCTTGGTGTCGGCTCCTTGCAATCTCATGCTGCGTGGGCTTCAAGGTTCTGAGACGATGGTGTACGGTTGCGCGTGCAACGCTTTGACAAATGATGACAGATGTAACGTGCTGTCTTTAGTGACAAGGTCTAGAATGGAAAGGTTCGACGATGTACAA
Organism: Symbiodinium sp. clade A Y106; assembly: GCA_003297005.1. NCBI lineage: Eukaryota > Dinophyceae > Suessiales > Symbiodiniaceae > Symbiodinium > Symbiodinium sp. clade A. The sequence continues at coordinate 61,894 of BGNK01002943.1, forward strand.
AGAACGGTTGGCAGTCGGGCATTCTGTTTTGAGTATCGGGCTCGGAATGCAAGGATCTCTAAACGGCGGTGGAGTGGGGATGTCATGCCTAGACCACACCCCCTCATCAGGAGACTGGCGTGCACTCCCGCGTGTTAGATTTGTTCTAGTTCGACGCCATATTGCTCCGGTAATACTTGCTCTTTCGGCCTCTACCGTACTAGGCAACACGATGCAGGGAGGGAACTGTGCACTGGAAAGCCGACAGAAGCCACCCAGAGTCTCGGGTCAATCATGAAAGTCACCCTTTTTCTGATTTCCGTTGGCACACGGCGCCTTGGCGCAACATGGCAGGCACCGGTCGTTCCTGTCAGTCTCCCACGCCCAGTTTGGTTGTCTGCTTTTCCATTCATGGGATGCATGGAGGATCATAGAGGAGGCTTAGGAAATACGTTTGTAGAGCATCCAGGATATACAGCAACACTACTACCACAAGTCATTCTGGAGCATAAGCAGGCCCAGACATGGGGCAGTCGTCAGGCTACACATTGGTGGATTCCGGCAGATCTCGCTCTCGAATCTAGCGCAAACCCTGCAGCCTCAGGTTTTAGGATTTTGAGATTTAGGGACAAGAGTTCAATGATATCTTGGTGAATCCAAGACCCCTGAGGATCAACATGTTGCTTGCTGAGCGGCTGTGGCTTCCCCCAAATCCGACACCAAACCGACTTCACCCGTATAGCTCCCTGATTTAGGCTTTGGATCCTAGATTGAGGGGTCACAGTTCACATCTACGACAGGGTTGAGGTCATGTCTGCTTTTGGAGCTTTTTATGCATCAGGAGTGGACCCCTCCCGCGCCCGAGCCCAGCAACTGCACCGTAAAACCCCTAATATAGGGGCCTAAACAATTAATTACGAATACTATTTTGAGAGTTCCTTGTGTTGTAGTTATAGTATACTACACCCCTACAGTAAGATCCCCAACATCCAAAACATTGAACACCATACAAACGAGAACTTGGAAACACTTGGAAACTGCACAAGTCTGAATAACTACAGCAGCGATAGAACCCCTGTGTAGTCCCGATACAACTATACCATAATTATGTACCCGCCCACCCCTCACACTTGGGCAGTGCACAAGTCTAAATATCTACAGAGTGGTTCTATCCCGCCCCTACCCCTGCCCCCCCGGCAAAAGGAAAACTAGCCCCAAACCCTGGAGGGCCCATGTGGGAGTATCCGAGAATTAGGGGTACCTTATTGGGGGTCCGTATAATAAGGATCCTACTAGGGTACTTTATTAAAAGGTCCCATGTAATCATGCCGCCCTGCCCTGCCGCCCACCTCGCAATCGGAGATCCGGCCGATACCAAGCTGTCCTTTAGAATTTTGAGGTAGTATGGCGATGGGTTGAAGACGCTTTAAGGGTTTTTTTTGGGAAAAAGACTCAAGTACGGCTTGGGTTTGGGTTTCTAGAGAGTGCATCTGGAATTGTGCAGGACATCGGCTTGCGACAAGCATCAGATGAAGTCGAGGTGCGATGGATCAAAAGAATTAGGCATACTCAATGATCAGGTTTCACATGCATGAACCCTTGCAGCACAATCACCACAAACCGAGAGCAAATGACGATGACTACCAAGCCTTGAGACTCACCCCTAAACCAATAGTAGACCCCAGGATCCCCCGAGTACCTTTCCATAGAGCCCTTCTGCCCCTTCATGGTGGGTGTTGAGACTATGACGGAGGGTGGTCAGGCGGTCTGGGCTCATACACTTCCAAACCCAAACCCCTAAACCCCTAGACAATAAACCTAAACCTCCAAACCCTAAACTTTGGCCCTAAACCTAACCGCCTAAGTGTGGATCCACCTTCGCTGTTCGAGCCGAAGCCCACAACAGTGCCATCGAAGGTCAGGCACCTTGGAACCCTATGCTTCCAAGGACCTTAGAGTTATAGGGTTTAGGGTATATAAGTCCCCCAGTAGCCCCTTTATAATAAGGGTACCCTTTTTCCTACTATTCGGTTTTAATATCGGAACCCAAAAAGAAAAAGGGTAAAAGGGTACTACTGGGGAACCTAGGGTATATAAGGCCCTAGACCCCTTAAGGACCCAATAACAAGGTCCCTGGAGGCAAGTTGGAAGCTTCTGGGCTTAGCACAGCCTAAACCCTAAACCCTAAACCCTAAACCCTGGGCCCTCAAGCTGGAGACTTTCGATCTTAGGTTCAAGGCGACGGCCTGGCAGTGGAGGGTTCTGGGGCTTTTGAGGATTCGGGAGATTTCTGGAGAGTGAGTGTCTTGGTTGCTGAGTTCATAAGCCCCCCAAAAAGTGTACTCTTTCAGGTTTGTAGTGGGTAATATTATTCCAAAAAGTGTAAAGTGTATCCACTCAGCTACTAAGGTGGTGTTCAAATCGGCCTATGGGTTCCGGAGGTTCCGGGCCTTACGCTGCGGCTTTACCCTAAGGGTCCATGTACTCATCTCTAATATACATTGGCCTTAAAGTCCTCCCTATGTAGGTACATTGGGCCCAAGGTGTATACTATTTGGGCACGTGGACCCTTAGGGTTAGCTTTAGGAAAGCAGGATCGGAACATGGATGAGAGGTTCAACAACTTGGGGAACCATGGTGCAACTCTTGGCTTGGATCCTTGCTTCCATTAACCGTCATTAACCACTGGTGAATTGAAGTTCTGAAACGTTAAAGTTATTTCAAAGTCAGGACAACCCCTCACATCTCTACTTCGTGGAAGCTCTGACCAAGTATGCCCTATGCCCAATGCCCAGCATCAAACCCTGACGAATCCTAAGATTGCCTGATCTGCACAGCCTTACGCACAATCCCTATATGGACCCGGGCACCCCAGACAGCGACGCCCCCCAGAGCCCTGATCCCGTCTGGCTTCTGCATTTGGGGAACAAGCTGCGCGAAGAATGAAATTTGAGATTATGTTCGAATATTGAGATAACCTTCACTGACAATCCGTAGACGACAACTTGCTGAACAATGAAACCATGAGATGATCCTGATGGCAATCTCAACATGGTTGACAAAGCGTTCATCCCAGACTTCGCCCTGATGATACAGGCTTATTACGCGCCGACTGCTGCTTAAGCATCCGCCGCAACCTGGGCTTCATAATTACTTCCAAACCTTGCGAGTGTTGACAGATGCATAAATCAAGCACCCGAGGAGGCCGTACAGCTCTGCCCAAAGCTATATCTGCGCTTTGGGGTTTAGGAGTTTAGGCTTGCTACAACTCGAACCGAACCTAGACCCAACTCCAGCCAAGGTGATCCGTTAAACCTTACATGATCTGAAATGGGCGTCCTACTCCCAATCCATTCAAGGCACAAGTATCCGAAACCTAAACCCCACCCCTCACCTGGACACTAAGGAACCTACATGTTTAGGGTTCCTTATTATGACTTCCCTATATGAGTCCTTAAACAAGGTAGCTTACTTAGGGTCCAAGTAAATCCTACAGTCTACACAGAGTTGACCGCAATCCGTTCGAGGCGCAAGGTATGCTGGTTGCCGCACTCGACCAAACCTCCAGTCGGCTGCGGGCGGTTCCACAAACGAGACCCAAAAGCCCCGGAGGTACGGAATACACGGCAAAAAAGCACAAATTTAGGGGCGTTCAGCTTGTTTGAGTTTGGGGAGTTGAGAGAGTAGATGGTGGGTGATTCTGGCAATTGCGTGTAATTTGAACGGATACCGTCACTGAGAAGTAGGATCAGTACCATATTCTGGTGTAGGTTTTTTTCGCGACCTTGGCTTTTGGGGTCGCTAAAGCTTCGGAATATTAAGGGTTTAGTTAGGTTTAGGCTAAGGCTCATGCACGTAAGGCTGGGATTCCGCTTCAGCTCCCTTGTCCATCGCGGAGGGCTTTCGGTGCCGGGTTGAGGGTGTGACAAAGGTGCCCTGAAGCCAAAACCCGCAAACGTCAAACACAACTTGGGCTCCATCACGCTATACCTACTTGAAGGGTGAGAACAGTTGAATTATTCAAGCTGCGATACCCCTGCTCCCAAATGGCCCATAAGGCCCAACACTAGTCGACTACTCGTCGGCAAGAAAAACGAGTAAAGTTCTGGTAAGACTGGTAAGAGTGTTCTTCCGGCATCCTTGCAGAGCTCAGTAAGATAGGGAATCCTCGTACCGACACAAATGCTAAATTCACGAGAATCATGTACTAGAGCGTTGGGAGGCAAACCAGCCAAACCCAAGCCCCAAACCCTAAACCCTTTAAGACTCAAAAATATCCCCTGATGTTTACAAGGCCCCGGCGAACGCCCTGCGACACATGCGCCACCTTTCAGGGGTACCTATATGTAAAGCCTAAAAACCGCAAACCCCTAAACTTCTAAACCCTGAACTCGTCTACGTGAAAAAATAAGCGTTATTCGTAGGACACTAAGCTCCAAACCGTGGCCACAGCAAAACAAGTCGAACAAAAAATTATGTGGTTGGGGCTGACCTGGTTGTTAGGATGAGTATTATGTTCTCGATACAAGACTACTACCTAACTGCCCCTGCCTGCTTGCCTGTATACATAATCATACTCTAATCATACGTGGGTAGCTCTTTAACTAAATTAGGATCCCTTTTCGAAACCTTTTTATAAGGCTGCCGTACTATTTTGGGGACTTAACAGGGACCGTAATCTAGAGAATTACTCATATGCATATGCATGCTTCAGGCAGGAGGGAAGCCGTCAGACTCTGGGGACCTGCGACTTCTAAAGAATTGGACAAGGGGCTCAGGGTTCTTCAAGATTTTGGGCTTTAAAGTCACGGAGTTTGGTAATGATTCAAGCCTTCGGGTGTAACAGTAGATTTTTACAGGGATTTAGGATTTGAATCTAGGGCTTTAGGGTTCAGCGGTTGAGGGAGGCGTGATGGTTTGGATTCGCGTGGCCGTAGGGTTCCACGGCCTGCAGGTTTTGGCAGTAACCAGAAATCAATAGATTCTGTAATGTAGCTCTTTTGTATGGTTCGGATCCTACAACATAATCAACCTCTGGACCCTAAACCCTACACCGAACCAAGCCCGCCTTGGAGATTCTAGCCCCAATGCCCTGGGCTTCGTGGTGCCTATGGTCTCCATTGTGTTCCCGCTTTGGGTTTACGGTTTAGGATTTGTAGGGTCCTACATACGAAATGGGTTAAGCAACGAAATGCAGTATAATGAAGACTGTAGGTATGAAGATGGTTAAGCAGAACTCTCAATGCAATGGAAACTTTAGGTACGAACAGAAGAAAATGCAGGGCCTCGCTGAAGACGTATCGTTGGACCAGGGCGCTCCTGCTGCGGACAGCGACCGCCCTCCAAATCCGAAGTTGCTGGTGCTTCAGGAAAAGTGGAGGGTTTAAGTTCAGGGTTTATAATAATTCCTAACGAAGGATAATAGATTCTTCGTGCCTAAGGAAGAGTGGAGGAGAAAATATGAGGACTAATCTGGGAATGGAGAAAGCCCCCCACGCATCTGCAAAAATACAACAGCGAAGTAGCTTGAGTCCTGAACTTACAAGACGCAAGCGCCAAAGTAACCCACACAGTTACACGCATAGCCCTCGCGTGCTCGACCTTTACCGCGTCCTGCTGCTTCCGTTCGGCGTCGGCCTTTGTCTTGCACCTATGCGCTCTACGATTGCTTGATCTTTTGGTTTATACGACCTAACCGCGCCAATAACTTATATAGTCAGATAATTTCCCCCCTCCCGTGCTCCACCTGCTTTTGCTGCTTGGCTTCCGCTTTCGCCTTGCGCCTGTGCGCTCTACATTCACTCCGGAGCGACCAATTCCATGCCCCCGCCTTCCGGCGCTTTTCCCGAGCTTTCGTGCCCCCCGCAATGATCTTTTGCGACGCACTGGAGGAAAACATTCTACGTAAGGTGTAGACGCAAGCCCAACACAGCCCGGTTCGATTGGTGGGGTGGCAATACCCCCTGTAAAACTCCACGAGAAACGTACAACAGTCCATAAAGACAGCTACCAAACACCCTATATATGCTTCTACAATTTTTATGTTACACAAACCCCGAACCCCTAAACAAAATCGTAAACCCGAAACACCAAAAAATCCGAAACCCAAAGCCCTGAACCAAATCCTAAACCCTAAGCCCTAAACAAAATCCTAAACCCAAGGCCCTAAACAAAATCCTAAACCCTAAGCCCTAAACAAAACCCTAAACAGAAAAGCCAACCGCCACTCCAAACTTCTTCGTCCTGGGGAGGCCCAATTGGCCGTGGCGGTTGCTGCCGCACCTTCAGGTGTTCCTTTAAGGGTCCCTTTAAGGGTTCCTTTAGGGAATCTATAGGGTTCCCTTAAGGGCCTCCTTCAAGGGATCTATGGTTTTCCTTATAGGGCGCTACAAGGATACTACATTTATTAAAGGGTTTAGGGCTTTAGGAGCTTAGGGTTTAGGGGGTATCTTGAGGTGTTCCTATAAGGGCTCTATGTGGGTTCCAAAAATGTGTACTGTAAGAGTAAGTTTAAAGTGAACCCCGGAAAGTTGGAACATGGTTTTTGGATGATTAACGCTGGGATCCCCTATACTTTACCTTAAGGCCATGAGAATATTGATGTTCCAACTGTCTGGCTTCTACTGTAATGGCTACGACAGGGCATCCTTTCAGGATTACTGTAAGGGTTCCCATTTTCTTTGGGGCTGAGGAGGAGAGTGGCTAGGATGTAGTACGGCACGTTGAATTCAATTGGTATCAAGTTTCAATATAGTTCTGGCATCTGAGGGGGGTTGTCTGGTCATCCAGAAATCTGTGATATATACGATATCATTGAGGGCTCATACCCTACTATTTTGTAGGGGGTTGTTGGCAGGGTTTAAGGCTTCAGGGGTTTCAGGGTTTGGGCAGATCTAGTTTTAGGAGTGTTCTGAGGGTGCAAGATTTAGTTTGAGGTTTCGGGAGTAGTGTTTGGGGCAAGATTTCTGGTTGAGGGCCTGCCCCTATCATGCGAGCAGCAGCCAATCTTACCCATAAATGCAATGTGAAGTAAAGTGGCTCATTTTTCCGGACCCTACGTTCCTCCTGGCACGGCCCTGTTGTCGCAACAGCTTGCTGTAGCTCATGTTGCTCTCAACTGCGGCCGTGATTGAACCACGAGAGTCACCAAACCAAGAAATAATCTTGAACCCCAGACCCACCTATAACCGAACCTCCCCCCCGTGAAACCCGGTGAATCCCGGGAACAGACAGCCCGCCACTCCAGCTTCTGGCGATGGCAACTTCGAACATGGTATGTCTTGGGGTTGGCAATTGCTTGCCTATCGAGAAACTTGAAACAGATTGATTCTAGGGTTTAGGGTTTAGGGGTTTAGGGTCTAGGGGTTTAGGGGTTTAGGGTTTAAAGGCAGTTGTTCTTACTAGGCGGGTGTAGCACCAGGTCGGCTGCACGATACTACATCGGCAGGAGCTGGCTCGAAGAGTCAATTACAGTGATCCCTTCGGGAGAGCTCAAGCACTCCGATCATGGATGCAACCTTGACAAGGTTGTAGAGGTTTGTACAGTCATATAAGATCATATAACGCCACGACCAGTTATCAGATGCGCCATTGCAGACTTTTTACGATTAAGGCATTAACCCGACCAAGCTAGCCAATTACAACGATGACTCTGAACCCTAAACTCTGAACCCTATAAACCCCAACCCCTAAACCGTAAACCCAGGAAGGATTGATGCTGGCAGGACGCATGAGAAGCTTGCCCTTGGGAGCCAGGATCGCCGAGTGCGAGCCTGCCGATTTTTCCACCCAACGACTACAGGGCCTTTATAATTAGAATAATTGAAAAGGGTTGGGGGGGTGTATTATACTACAAATATAACAAGGAAGCCCCAAAGTAGTATTGGTAATCATTTAGGCCCCTACATTATGGCGCAAACCTTTGCTTTCAGGGCCCAATAGCCTTGATCTAGCAACCAGAATAGGGTTCGGATTGGGGGCACAGTACAGCGCCGCGCAAGTAGAGGTAAGGAGCCCTATGGGGATAGCATTCGCGATTATTCAGGCCTTCTATATGTAACACACTGCAGGGGCCTTATTATAATATTTAGAATAGGGTTTTGAGGCAATAATAATTAATTAGGAGCCCTCGAAACCCCGTTGTCTAAGCAAGGCCCCAACATTAGCTGAATCTGCCCAAATCCGTTCTCCTTTCGATCGAAGCCGAGGGTGTCCTAAACTACCCAACGAAGGATCTGAACCTCAGCCCCTACTACTACTACTACTACTACTACTACCAGTACTACTTCGACTACTACTTGTATTACCGCTGCTGCTGCTACTACTACGACGACCACTACTACTACTACTACTACTACTACTACTACTCCTACTCCTACTCCTACTCCTACTCCTACTACTACTACTACAACTGCTAACCACGAGGGTTCAGGATGACACCGATGAGACCAAAATCCGCGAAGCCCGAGAGACGCTCACTCCCAGCACCTTCACACGATAACCCTTTACCTGGGCTTTTAAATAACCAGGGAGAAAAAAGTATAAACTGTTATTTCATCATTAATAAAGTATGGTACTCCAAAGCCCAGTTACTCAGTTGCTGAGTTCATAAGCCCCAAAAAGTGCACACTTTCAGTTTTATAGTGGGTAGTATTATCCCAAAAAAGTGTAAAGCGCATCCACTCAGCTACTGAGTTTACACCTTGAAACCGTCTGTGAAATGTTTCTGTACTTAACACTCCTGAAGTGATGTGTTCACACCCTCTACGAAAATCAAGGCCAGCCGAAACCCTTACATAACCCCTAAACCCAGAACTTGCGAATCCTACACCCTTACCCTTGTAGAAACGACAAGTACCGAAAAGTATGCGAAAGTGTGGCGTGCAAAAACCCAGGCCCCTAAACCCTAAACCCACCCCCAGGTTTCGAGCCTCCACCGCTGACATGCTTGGCAATGGGCAGGTCTGGGACCTCCAATTGTGTGCTTCTGGGCGCTGTAAGAACAGGTTTTGGGGTTTAGAGTTGCGGTTTAGGCTTTAGGGTTTAGGTTTAGGGTTTAGGGTTGCGTTTCAGGGTTTAGGGTTTAGGTTTATCAACACCGTTCTCATGGTATGCCACCAACAAAGCAAGCAAATCACTGGCCTCCCCTCGCTGCAGCAAGCACGCTGCGAAGATACCCAATGATCTCTCGACTGACCTTTGCAAGGTCGTTGTTCACCCCTTTCGTACTCGTTCTGCGCAGGGCGCGGACGCCGGTGCCTCCTGCTGCATGTGCGCGGATAACCCGTAAAGAATTGTTATGTGATCTCCGGTGAGCATGCAACCCACGATCACAGCGTCGAGCTGATGCGGGTTGAACCCGACGTACGCTATTAGCGCCTGGAAGGCTTCCCAGGCCGGCACAGGCACATTGATCTGACGGCGCTGTCACACTGACCTCTTCGACCGCTGTGAAAAACAGGTCCATGGGATTTGATGTTCCATCCATGGCTGCACTCAAACGGAGTATGATCCGCTTGTCACCCTGTAGGCAACACGACAAGGAGCCGAATATCAAAAACCAAACCAATCAGAATATAAATCGAAAGAGAACAATGATGTCAATTGAAGGCTCCTTTAAGTGTGTGTGCCCAAGTGTCCCATTGACCTATCTCTAGGAACAGCCTTTCAATCTGATTCAGACTCATGAAGATAAATACCACACACCCCAACTCGAAGTCTTGAGCAACTGTTTTAGGGTTTAGGGTAACTTGAGCAACAAACACCTAGACGGAAAACCCTAAACCCTAAACACCGGAAGGGAGGGGTTCGTTCGTTTAGGGAAGAACCGCATCCCTCTGAGGCTTGGGCCAACTTCGGCGAGCATTCACAGTGCTTGCCATCATCTGGGCAAGAAAAGAAGTGGTAAGCTTTCAGACTTTGGGAGCTGGTGGTGTGCTCGTGGCTGAGGGTTTAAAACGGGCAAACCGCTTGAGGCTGTTGCTGCTTCCTGCAGTTCATATTGATGAAATCCGTTCGGCAGTGGGCTGGGCAAATCTTAGTTGCTGAGTTCATAAGCCCCAAAAAATGTACACTTTCAGTTTTATCGTGGGTACTATTATCCCCAAAAGTGTAAAGTGTATCCACTCAGCTACTAAGAAATAGAGGGAGTTGAGTTGCGAGCGGTTCGGGTCGCGGCTTCGGGGCTTGGGTTTGAAGGTTATGACATCTGTCTACGAAAAGGACTCTACACAGAATCAACAAGAGGAAACTACTACACTTATCCCAACTCTTTTACCCAACCTTTTGTGGCTAATCGTGGGTTCTTGCAGGTTGTGAGAAATCTAGGTTCCCCAGTAGCCCCTTTATAATAAGGGTACCCTTTTTCCTACTATTCGGCTTTAATAAGGGAACCCAAAAAGAAAAAGGGTAAAAGGGTACTACTGGGGAACCTAGAAATACAAAGAAGCAGAGTTCGCCCAAGGCTGGAGCTGGAAGAAGCAAGGTGCTAATTCAGCTTGTCTCATTATGGCCAAGAGAGCCCTCAATGACCTAGGGGTTTAGGGGTTTAGGGTTTAGGGTTTAGGGGTTTAGGGGTTTAGGGTTTAGGGTTTAGGGGCTGGAGAGTATGAGAACTGAGAAGATGGTGAGGTTGAGATAACCGCGTTTATGGCGACGGATGGTGCTGGGAAAACAGTCAGCCAGAAGGATGCGGATGCAGAAGGATGCGGATGAGGATTCGATGTACGCTGCTCATGAGGGTGATAGAGTTATGTAGATGACAATCAACAACCGACCCCATAGCTGACCGAGAAGATCGTCCGGAATATAGTAACTATGAACCAACTCGAAACCCTAAACCCTGCAATCCCTATTCTGTCCCTGAACCTAAAAGCCCTATTCTGTCGATATATTAGCTGAAACGGAGCTCTGCCTGGAGGTTCATGGGTAGTTATAAGTAGGATTATAAGTAGGGTAACTATACTTATAACCCAAACTAGGGGACTTATATCCCCAACCCCCCTAAGCCCTAAACCCTATAGAATCCTTATAAGGGAACCCTAAACCCTTGTAACCCCCCCTTATAACTAGTTCTGCAGTCTCAAAGACCTGAAAGCAGACCCGGCCTTCGTCCACGTTCCCAAGGCCCAGCCGTCCATGACGGCTGTTCCCCCAGGCATAGACGTGGCCGCCTGAGAAGGAGGGGGGAAGGAGGGGTTAGGGTTTAGGGATTAGGGGGTTTAGGGTTTCCAGGGTTCAAACTTATGCTTTACCTTGACAGCGGATCTGGGGATCCTTTCGGCTTCGGGCATGGGTTCTCTAGTCGAAGCCTTACACACTACCCAGGTACATTAGTTAGGTTACGACATCCTCAACCCCTTACTTAGATGCCAGTCCCTACCAAATCCTAAGTCCTGATCCCTGAGCCCTCAACGAGGTTGAGAACCGCAGAGTGTAGCAATCTACGAAGTCTTGCGCCCTACAGACAGACCTGATAGCTGCACAGTGCATGTGCCAAAATGCACAAGCTATGCAGCCAAAGTGCTGTCTGCAACATTTGCTACACGTCACTTGTATACACAGACACATGTAGGAATCAGAGCATACCAGGCGACCGTGCAATGTCTTGTTGACAACTTTCAGTGCTGGACGAAAGATCCAGGACTCGTCAGCTCAAGCTTGCATTTTGTAAAGCCGCGACATGCGCATCTCAATGGGCAACAAGCAATGCTACCCGAGATACCTCAACCAACAGCAAAGAGTCCAACACACTCCGAGCCTGAACATCAAGCACAACAAACCGCCCATGACACAACACCGTAGCAATCATCAAAAACCCTGAACCTTGAACCTTCAATACCCTAACCGATCTAAACAGCCCCAAAACCCAAAACCTAAACACCCAATGCCCCGTCTTCTCCCGAGGCGCTTCGTGAAACCGCCAGGCAGTGTTGGAAGCCGGCCGCGATGCCGCGGAAGGGTACTCCGACTGCACTGCCACCTCGGGGTTGAAGCTTTAGGGTAAGCCCTAAACCGGTTTGAGTATTCAGGGGTCTACGTTCGTGAAAAATATGCGGAAATCCCATGAACGTGAAGGCATCAAACATGGAACCTCTAAACCCTGAACCCGAACCCCTAACCCTGCAACCTAAACCCCTAAAACCTAAAGCCCTAAACCCTAAATCTCTAAATCCCGATCTTCCCTGCAACCAAAGCAGCCTACCCTTATAGCATCCTTATAGCCATATATAGAAACCCCGGATCTTCTCTGCAACCAAAGCAGCCGATCTTTGCCGGTTCAGACCTCGGTTCGGTGTCACCCAGGCCGAGCTGCCCAAGGTCGTTGCTGCCTAGGATGCGATTATGTTTGTTTAGGGTTTAGGGATTAGGGATTATAGGGTTCTAGGGATTAGGGTTTTAGGGTTTAGGGTTCAAGGATATAGGGTGTAGGATTTAGGTTTTAGGGTTTAGGGATTAGGGTTTAGGGGCTGGGGTGTTCGCGATGTTAATTTGGGGGAGGGGGTCTGGCTTTAGGGTTGCGGGCTTCGTCGTTTGGGGTTGATTTTGGGTTTAGGGTTTGGGATTGTCGGTTTAGGGCTTCGGAGCGCAAGGTCCCGTGGTGCAACTTGCGTGGGTCTGCCTGAACCTAAGTGTCTGCTCCCCTCTCTATGTCCCCAAGGGTCCAAAGGACCCAATAATCAGGTATTCGGTTTTAGGATAGTAGTTATGTAGGTTAGGACTTTGGAGAGTATATGATTATTGGGTACTTGGACCCTTGGGGTGTGTGGATGTGTGTGGGGCTGCCTTGCCTTATGTTCTTGTATGCAGGAACACGTCACGGCTGCTGCATCTTCATGTTGTGACTCCGCTAACTTCATTATGACAATGCGGCCTGCGGGGCTGCTCACGTGATTGCTCTCGCTGCTCTTGCGGCAGACGTTTGATTTTCCTGAGGCTCAGTAACGAGGATGCGTACACACTTGCTTGAGATTGTTGAAGGTTGACATCGCTTTCCCTGCCTGATGGAAAACAAACCCTAAACACGAAATCCCAAACTTCAAAAGCAGTAGAGGGCATGCAAGCTCCAGGTACATAAGCCACCGTACTCTAAACTTTAATGTAGTAGTGCCATGACATAGGGAGGATACATAGGGGGACACCACTCCTGGTTCAAACGCGTATAGTACTCGACCCCTGGCCTTAGATTCTCTGGAGACCTCTGCCAGAACTAAACCCCGAAAGCCAAAGCATCGAACTTCTGTCCACGGCAACACCAAGAACAAGACCCAAACCAGGAAGCCTAAATCAGACAAGAAAAACAACTGAACACGGAATAACATCGAGACAGCAGCAAGTTGAGCACAAAACAGACGTATCAAAACAGCAGTATTCCAGAACTCCAAATCCCAAAACAAGCAAAAAAAACAAACAAAGAATCACTTAAGCAATCCAAACAACAGTAATCCAGGATGCCCCAGGCATAGATCTCGCCGCTGGAGAGCAGCGCCAAAGACGAGGACTCCCCACAGGCCACGGCCAACACCCTGTACATCTGCGGCAGCCCACGAACCTCCGGTCTAAGACTTGCTATGAGGTTCCATAGGATTCTGTAGGGTTTCTGAAAGTTTCGCAGGGTTTGACAAACTTCTTTCAGGATTTCTGCACGGATTTGGGTGCGGGGCGTTGGATTTTGGGCTCATGCTTTTTGATTGCGGGCTGTCGGGAGTTTGGAGGGCTTTCGGGGTTGCAGTGTTCAGGCGACACCTCCGGGCGACGCAGTTAACAGGAACTAGTCTGGGCTTTGAAGTAACCAGGGAGAAAAAGTATAAACTGTTATTTCATAATGGTTCCTTTAAGACAAAAGTATTAAAGTACTAAAGTATGGTACTCCAAAGCCCAGTAGCCCCAAGCGATGCTGTATATGTTCCGGGTCTTTCGAATCTACTTCTGCTCGGCACCTCTAAAACCGTATCCCATCTCAATTGCGACGCCAAAACACTGAGTCCTCAAGCCCTACATCCCAGACTCCCAAACCCAAATCCTGCGTGAGACATGAATCTTGAAATCTAAAGTGTAAGTATCGAGCCCTAACAAGCTCAACCCCAAGCCACAAACTCAACACCCAAATCGTGAAGTCATAAGGCCTTCCTGAAGTCAACCTTATAATCCCAAAATATCAACAATTCGGGAATACAAGAGCGTAAGTATCCATTCATTTTATTTGTGTATATATATATGTATGTGTATGTATATATATATACATATACTCAGAAAGAGAGAGAGAGAGAGAGCGAGAGCGAGCGAGCGAGAGCGAGCGAGCGAGAGCTGCATGCATCTCATTAAGCGGGCATTGGCCTCCCGAACCTTGTAAGCCCCTCTAGAAACTCTTATAGAAGACTTGTCAATGATACCATGAGAATCAACAACCCTCAACCCTGACAAAACCTGCTGAGAAATCCAGTGCAGGGTTGTTGGACTCTCCGGCTCGAGTTCCAAGGCATTCTCCTGTAAACCTGTCAAACCTCTAAACCCTAAACCCCTAAACCCTAAACCCTAAAGCTTTACAAACGCCCTTGAAGGAAGCCTAAACCTCAACCCAATTCAAACCCGAACACTAAATCCTACATTATCAAAACCTTTGAGTATACAATATACTGTACTGAACCCTTAAATATGAATAGAAGGAACCCTTATAGCAGCCTGCAGCCCCGAACAACGCTCTAAACCTTAGAACACGAACCCTAAGCCCATCCTAAGCCCTCTTTCGACTCTCACTTCAGCCGAGCGGCCGCCCCGGGGCGCTGCCTCCGAAGTGCGCCACTGGGGCCATGTCCGACCTTTCGGAGGCAGTGCTCAACGGAGGAAACGGCCACGCGACTGTGCTTCCCAGCAGGTGACCACTTTACACTGCCGCACCTGGAAGCAGAGACTCAAGTTTTAGACTTTTGGAACACTCCAGAGCTTCCAATCTTCAAGACTTGAGCCCCCCAAATCACCAGGCCTAAACCGCAGTCCCAGCAACTGCTTCCAAAGCAACCTACCAAACTTCGAAGCTTGCCTGGCCGAACTCATTGTTTCGGCCCCAAGAAATGGCGGTGCCTCTCGGAGACACAAAGTCTGCAGTGTAAGTACAAGCTGAAAGCCACTACATACGCGGGGTTCGAGGTGACAATGTTGCGACGTCACGTGCCTGCAAGACTTTTTTTAACACATCATCGACGTTCCACTTGGGACAAAAACGACATAGACTTGTGATGGGCAACTGTGGCTATCATTGAATTTTGAAAATATAATTATATAAATTTACGATTGAGAACAAAATAGAATGGTTCTAAAATAATATGTTATTCCTAATGTTGTTCAAACTTACTCCTATTTTATTCCTAATTTAATTTTTTGGGGAGGTTCCAATGATAGCCGGCAGATGCCGATCACAAACATAGACCAGCAAGGCGTGCCTCCTTAATGCATGGTCCGATTCTTCGGTTTCTCAGGCTAGGTTCCCCAGTAGCCCCTTTATAATAAGGGTACCCTTTTTCCTACTATTCGGTTTTAATATCGGAACCCAAAAAGAAAAAGGGTAAAAGGGTACTACTGGGGAACCTAGCAAGACAGCAAATCCCTTGGGCAAGTTCCGGGAGTTTTCTGGGTGGCCCTCAACCCGAAGCCTGACTCCTAGTTCGGAAAGCCCGAATGTGAGGGCCTTAACACTTAGAATAGGGTTTCTTCAAACGGATCCCTAAGGGGCTCTACAAGGGATCTATAATATAGTTCTATAATGCCTAATACGAGTGAGGGCCTTAACAATTAGAATAGGGTTTTGGGGATTCCTTATTGTGTAGTGTAGTATTCCCCAGAACCCATTTTACGGCCTAACCCCTAAGATGCGAAGACAATGATCCTGCCTGTGCAGAGGATTTTAGGTTTTCGTGGTGCGGATCTTAAAAGCTTCTTAAATGGAGTTGGGTCTTTGTTTTAGGTGTATGGTTGCAGCGGGGTTTATGGCTGAAGGGTTTAGGCTTCGAGGTGGTGGTGTTGGCTTTCTGGGTGTAAGGCGTTGCAAGACACAGGATGCAACGTCGGCCAGGCCTGCGTCGGTGACCTTCCAGCAGAGCTACACACTCTCAAGGTCAAAATCTATACTCTATACGCCGCTCTGCAGGTTTATATCTAAATGTCGTACGCTACTCCTGAAAACACCGCACGCATGGGGTAGGAGTTAGCCATGCATGAAGTTGTCACTGACAAGACTCACAAGCCTACTTGTGGCAGGGTAATTACTATTCATGCATGCATACCCCAATGTCGTTTTGTATGGCCATGAGAGACAAGTTGTAGTACTGTGTAGTAACTGTAGTAGTTGAAGGAAAAGGATGCTAAATTCTTGCAGACAACTTGCCGAAGCCGTAGCCCTGTGCCCCACCCTAGAACCACAGCTGTGAACTCTGAGTCGAATGCCTTGCGAACCCCGCTGACATGGCCCAAAGGTGTTGCAACACCGCAAAACTGCCCGAAATGTCCCCAAGAACCTGTGAGGGTTACAGCGCGGACTGTCTCTATCAGGATTGCAGTTTTGCTATGGGGCAGAGCAGGACAGGACTTTGCTTGGGAGTTCTCGCTTCAGAGCGACGGCTGATGACAAGCCGTCACAGCGCCTGCAGCCACAGCAGCTGGAATGGGAACGCATCATGGCCGCCATCATCTTCATCACCATCATCATTATGACCATTGCTTGCTGCATGCTTTGGCTCTTACAAACAGGCGAAATAGAATTCTCCCGGTTTAAGGCCAAGGAGCAGCCACGATGTGGTCGCGTCCGCCACTGACGGCGGTGAGCCGGGTAGACTCTAACCTGAAACCGACGGAATTGAAAACCCACGGCCGCGTTGGAACACAAGGCTTAGAGTATAGGGTTAAGTCATGTTAAGTCCAGAACTCTCAACCCCATCAAAGCAGCACTCTTGAAGACCCTCAAACCTGAAGCCCTATCTACGGAGAAGCGCTTGGTTGAAAGTGTGGCTCAATGCAAGGAACTCGTCGAAAGACGCCGGCATGGGGCTTGCGCTGTCCGGTTGCCCCTCCTCTGAGTGTTGAGGATGCAGGGCTTTAGAAGCAGCTTAGGGGCTGGAGGATTTCAATGTGCCGTGCGGCCGGCGGGAAGGGAATCTCTGTTCGTAGGTCTTAGAAAACCACCGTGCCGAAACCTGCACACAAGGGAAAATTTGTGTACACATGTTCGGTTGCGGTGGGTGATGCTGTGGAACATACGAACTTCTATCAACACTGCACGAAAGATCAGTAGGACTTGTTTAGCTTGGTTCCTGTGTATAGGGACTAATTGCTGTGTCCGTCCGGAAGAACTGTATTCCAAGCGGGATCAAGGGTAAACGAGATCTTCAACTCCCGGACGTACCGGTTTCCGTAACGCGTTCTGGTCCACCGTGGACTTCAACCTCAATGCCTCAACTGCTGTGCTGACATCGAATATTGACCAAAGAGTGCATGCAAAGGGACGAAAAGGATTCAAGCGCTTAGGCATGAGACATCGGGAATCACGTACGAGCATTCAGGAATTGGAGTTTGGTCTGGTCAGGAAATCGGACGATAAGGATTCCTGTCAAAGCACTATAGGATTCCCTTCAGGGTCCTATAAAAGGTTGCTTCAATTTAAGGGATCCTGTCTCTTAGGGTGCGAGGTTTAAAAAGGGGGTTTCCCGATCCTCCTCGCGCAAGAACCCCCCGTCGTTGTTACCAGCTGCAAACAGCCGCCTTTCAGAAGGGAATATAGCGTTTAGAGTCTTATGGGGTTGGCGGTCACAAACGTACCAGCCCAATATCACGGCTACCTGAAACGGATTTTTGGGCCTGATTACGCACCCAAAACCGTAGAGAAGGACACGTGGATCTTTACAGGAATCTGGACGCCCTACGCACGGAGAAATCCTCTCAGGTAGAATACCCCAAACCTTTGGTCCACGATCCTCAGCTCTACATCCTGAGTCATGATTATTGAAGCCATGGACCAGGACTGGCTTGGAGATGTCACACATCGAGTGAAAACGTTCAACACAAAAAGTTAGAGCGTACTATGACTACATCATGAAAATCATGTTGCATTCTTACGACACCGGCACATTAATATAGGGGCTTTAATGATTAGAATAGCGCTTTGGGGCCCAGCATACTATAATTATAATAAAGAACCCCCCCAAAATAGTATAGGTAATCATTTAGGCCCCTATATTATGTAGTCTCGGATAGAAGTGGAACTCGCTAGAACTACCTGTACGACATGGTGCAAACGCATGGCAGCTCCAAGATCCTATGTGCTTGTCAAGGCCTCCCAAAATCAATTTTGTGTGTACTTTGGCACTAGATAGATGGATGGATGGTTAGATAGATAGAAGCGAACGAGTATATTTGTGTTTGCGTGTGGTGTCTGCTCGTCTGTCTCTATATATATCGAAATCTGCATCTACATCCACATATACATCTACATCTGCATCTACGTCTATCTCTATACCTATTTCTACATCTGGCAGTACATCTACAGCTACAGCCACAACTCTATGTACAAGTGCACCTTTAGGTCTGGATTTGGATGTACTTTCACCGATATCTAAATCTACATCTATATACCTATACCTACATATAGCCAATGTATGTGTGAATGAAACGACCTGACCGCTGACCTGACCGAAGTCTTCCGCTTGAAGTGCGATATGGCTCCTAATTCCTGCACCGACTATAGCAGCACCTGTGCGAATGAAGTTTTCTGCAGAGCAAGCGATGCTCAAAAGGAAGGTGTGGACACTGCACCTGCTTGAGGTCGCATTGGTGCTTCTAAACATGAAGGCTGAACAAACTATCAGGAATTATCCACAACAGGTAGCAGCAGGTTCAGTAATTATTTTAGGAGGAAACTTGAGGGAGCAGCGACAAAGCGCCAACATCGCAAACCTCGGAAAGTCTGAACACCTGGATCATGGCCTTGGCTGCAGCCTTGAGGCCTCTCATGCATATACTTTGCCTGTACATAATAAGGTTGGCAGGGATGCCTATCTATGTTTTGATGGCTTTGCGTTCCACCGCATGCCCTGAGGCAGTGAGTCCTTGAAGAAGGATCTGGAATTTCCAAGGTCTGGGCTTAAAAAGACAATCCCCATTTGCATCATAACCTAAATCCTAAACCTTAAACCCAAAAACCTAGACTCTGAACTTAGACTTAGATACAGACGTCAATGGCGACGCTTGACGAGAGGAACGAAGGAAGCTAGCGGCACATGGGGAAGCCTTCCACCGTAAACAAACCCCAAATAGCATTAAACCCTCACACCCTAAATTTGGAATGGCCCTACACCATCCCAGACATTCCTAAACCCAGAAGCCTAAATCGCCACAAACCTTCAAACTCTTGAAGCTCAAAAACTACATAGCCCGGCGTTAAGCCCGGAATAAACTAACAAATCGTCAAACCTTCCAATTGCAAACCACAAAACACAATTCCCTATCCGTGTGCCTGGACAGCACATACTTGGGGCTTGAAGGGGCTCCTATGTTGTAACTTTTAAACGTCTTTTCTGTAGTATATGACATATCTACATATGTATATATACATATGCACACAGCATAAAAGAAAACAACACCTGTTTTGGCCCCCTGCATGCCTACAGCATTCCCCGAAAGAGGGGATTTGAACTCAGGGTCTAGGGGTAACTTAGCGGACAAGGGCCCTAAACCCTAAACCCCTAAACCCTAAACCCCTAAACCCTAAAGACTGCCTACAGAATCTGCACTCTAGAAGATCGGGGTCTCAAAAGCACTTAAGGTCTGAGGCTCCATGTTATCATTGGTCTTGTTAAGGGTTTGGGGTTAAGGGTTTAGGTCTTAGGCTCCATGTTGTCATTGGTCGTTTTAAGGGCTCCTTTAAGGGTTCTACACAGGGTTTAGGGTTTAGGGTTCCATGTTATCATTGGTCTTGTTAAGGTCTCCTTTAAGGGTTCTACACAGGGTACCATGAGGGTTCTATCATTAAAGGTTCAATATAATACGCACTTAGGCCCTAAAGTTACCAATTAGCTAGGAAGTTCAGCCAGAGTAGATGCTATGTGTGTACATGGACCCTTCGCGTGATACATGATGTAGCAAGCTGGCTTACCAAGGGCGTTCAGCATTAGACTGGGATTTCGAGGTCCGAGTGCAATCGAAACCAACTCTGTGGAGATACCATTCAAAAATTATTGGGCTCGGCCTCTGATATTGGCTTCTTGAAGTCAGTCAGTCGTTTGGGCAATGGGATTTTCAATTTTGAAGACTCCCCATTGCATCCCGAGAGCTAAGGGCTGGAGCTAGTTTGAACTAGGGTGTCGGTTGCCGATCGCGTCTCCCCAAAAAGCAAGGCAAGCAACCGAAGCAACGCACAGTTTTCAAGAAACGCTGCCATCAACTCTACTCGGAAGGAACATGGGTTGTCAGTCCCCTAACGGGATGCATGCTCTAAACATGGGTGTGTGTGTGTGTCCATGTGTACAAAATAACTGCATTATGCAAACCCTCTGACAACTCCAGGACACTGGAACCTCCGAGCAAGCCTGAAAGCCCAAACGCCTAGACCCTATAGTGAACCCCAGAAAGTTGGAACATCGATTTAGGATGATTCATGCTGGGATTCCCTTTACTTTACTTTAAGGGCATGAGGCTAATGGTGTTCCAACTTTCTAGCTTCTACTGTAGACGCTCTAAACCCCAAAGCCCAAACTGAAAAATGTCCACACCACTGCTGAACTCCTAAACCCTTCAAAAAAAGCTCTAGACCCTAAATTCTCCGCAACTCCCCTAACCATTCTAAACCCCTGAACCCTACAGCAACTATAGACCCTAGACTCACAAAACCCTGAACCCTATAAATCTTAAACCCCAAAAACCTTAACCCTAATCCCGAAAACCCTGAACCTAGACACCCTATACCTTAAACCCCAAGAACCCTAAATCTTACACACCGAGAACCCTAAACCCAAAGTCCCAAAGCCCTAAAACCCTAAACCCTACACCCTAAATCCTAAGCCCTAAACCCTACTACGCCCTTAGCCCAGGAGCCGGAACAGGAAAATCCTCAATCCTAAACCCGAAAACCCCAATCCTAAACCCCCATAAACCCTAAGTCTCTCTCTTCTTCAACAACCGGGCGCCCCAAAAAGATCAAACTTTCTTAATATATAAGGCCAAAAAGTCTAAAGTTCCCCCGTTCACTATCTAAGGTCTAAAGCCTGAACCCTGAAAGCCTTAAAACCCAAGCCGAAAACCCCCAAACCCAAAACTTCATCCCAAAAGCCCCAAGGTCTTAAACCCAAAAGCCCTAAACCTTAAACCCAGAAACCCCTAAACCTAAGGACATATATAAGGAGATCATATTAAGGAACCCTAAAAAAGAAGGTGTCTTAGGGTCCAGGTTAACTCTAAAGCTGGAACTCCAAAGCCCATGGAATTTCGGGGCCAGGGTGCTCGGTGTTCGAAATAACGCAGCTGTAGTCGTAGCCGGCAAAGACCTGCTCAGACTGAGGCTTTAAGGGGTTTAGGGTTTTGTAGGGTGTATAGGGCTTTATAGGGTTTAGGGATTTATAGCGTTTACGGATTTAGGGGTGTAGGTTTTCAGTATAAGCTTAGGGTATAGGCTTTCGGGTTTAAGAGATGTTGATGCTTCGTAAGGGTAAGGGTTTAGGGTTTAGACCCGCTCAAACTGAAACGGCATCGGGTTTAGGGTTTACGGTTTAGCAGTTGTACCAAGTGTACCCTGAGAACCCTACACGTGAACCCTCAACAAGGTTTGGGCATTCGTGATGGCATCAGGCATCCTAAAGCCATGCTTTAACTACTTAAAGGACCCTAAAACATTATAAAGATTAACTGCATCCCTTATAAAACCCTACAACTCCTACCTGTAGCCGGAAAGACCTACCTTTTCAGGGTTCCTTCTGATGGTTTCTATATATAGTCTTCTAAATAAAAAGGTAGGCCTATTCGGCTACAGGTATAGCCCACAATTATAACTACTACCTTTGACCCCCAACCCTACAAAATAGTAGGTTATGACCCCTTCATCAGAGGGTCGAAGCTTAAAACCGCAGGGTTTTTTGGATCTCCAGGTAAGGACCCCCTATAGTCTTTGGGGTTCGGGGGATGAGGGTTTGGGAGACCTTGGATGACCCAGTTCGAAGCCGTCGGATCTTCCGGCTTCTTAGCGCTCTGCATGAATTCTAGCAAATCGTTTAGGGTTTAGGGTTCGGGGTTTGGGATTTAGGGTTTAGGGTTCGGGGTTTGGGATTTAGGGTTTAGGGTTCGGGGTTTGGGATTTAGGGTTGGGGATTAGGGTGAAGGGCTTAGTTTAACTGGGCTTTTAAGTAACCAGGGAGCAAAAGTATAGACTAATGGTTCCATTAAGAAAAAAGTATTAAAGTATGGTACTCCAAAGCCCAGTTAATTAGGTTTAGGGGTTTGGGGGCTTCAGGTTTTGGGGTTAGGTTTTGAGGCGGGCTCCAGGCTTCTGGTGACTTTAGCGTCTGTTTCCCCTGGCCCTTACCCATAGGCCCCAAAGTAGTTCCTTTTGGGGTTCATATTTAGAATTCTATAAGGTAATCCCAAAAAGGAACTAGTTTGGGGCCTATGGGTAATTAGATCCCGAAGCACCAAACTTCAACACAGAACCTTGAATCCTGAAGTCTTTCTGGGCTCCGAAAGCTGAGCCTGCCGCCAAACCCTGGCAGGGCACCTGCCGAACCTGCCGCCGCTCCAGAACGTCAATAAACCTTCCGGGCCAGTTTAAAGCTTCGAGTTTGAGAAGGCCAACCTTCAGAAAATGAGAACTTGGAGGTTCATGGGTAGTTATAAGTGGGGTTATAAGTAGGGTAACTATAGTTATAACCCATATTCGGGAACTAATAATATTTTGAAGCTCTTGTAGGACTCTCATAAGGATCAAGGACATGCAGCCACAGGGATTTAGCGCTTACAGCTTATACGGTGTTGATATAATGATACAGTTCCATCCACATACATACATACATGCATACATACATACACACATACATACATACATACATACATACATACATACATACATACATACATACATATATATATACATAGATTAATAAACAGGGTATATACTTCACATAAGGTGGCGGCTTGACGTCGAAACCTCCTGCTATGCTAATTAAAAGTTAGGATTAGGGAATATAGACCCCCTGAATAAGGTCCCTTTTAAGAGCCAGAAGTAGGGTTAAGAAGGGTCCCCTGTAAGGGGTTTCCCTAAAACTACCTAGGATACATTGGAGCGACTAGAGTTCAGGGGCCATGGCTCTGGAAACAGTGTTTACCATCTTTCCCCTTGATATCATCCACAGCCACTTTTCCCTCAGTCGGGTAAAAAACTCCTATTTCCAACGAGCCTCCAAACATCTGACCAAGTGAATGAGGCACGCACTTTCTCTTTCCCTTTGACACGGTCTCCTTTGACCTTCTTTAGGGCAATGGCAAGTTGCAAAGCTGCCTGGATACATGGGGGGGCCCTGGAGGACACAGGAAACCTCTCCTCCGGCTGTTCTACAGGCTGGGTGCATCTTCGTGTCTAGCCTGGCCGCATGCATCGCTTGCTTGGTGCATGGGGTATGTCTCAAAAACTCAGCGGCACTCAGTGGGCCTTGACGGCTGGGGTTAGGAAATCCGAACCCTAAAGTGGCTGAAACCCTAAGCTCTAAACCCTAATCCACAGGTAAGAACCGTACCTTGCAGTCCCGATGTGATGCTAGGCATCCCTTATGTACAAGCTTTTGGGGCCAAGGATTTAGGGTTAAGCTTTGGAGGTTCACTCACAAGGCTTAGGGTGAGTTGAGGGTGTGCAGATAGATCCATATTCAAACCCGAAACCCTAAACCCTGAACCCTAACGCTAAACCCTCAACCTTATAGACACTAAACCTTGGCAAGCCCTGAGAATGCTTAAGACTGCCGCACTTTGCCGGGTAAGCCACGTTTCCAGAACACTTACCGGAGGCACTCAGATGAATTCAAGTCTGGTTCTGGATCGTCTCGGTCAGNTTGCCGGGTAAGCCACGTTTCCAGAACACTTACCGGAGGCACTCAGATGAATTCAAGTCTGGTTCTGGATCGTCTCGGTCAGCACTGCGGGCTCACACGGCACAAGTTTGATAGGTTTTTGTAGGCTATGTTAGGGCAAGATTAAATTTACGGGTGTGGATTCAATTGTCGGATGCAATACTTCCGATGCCGCATGAAGGCTCCCGTGAGACTGGGCTGGGTTGCGTGGGAAGGGACTAGCCCGACTTGCTGTATCGAAACTTGTCTTTTTCT
>BGNK01002944.1:0-86910 GCA_003297005.1 Symbiodinium sp. clade A Y106
CCACAACAGAGCTACGCAACTTTTCACCAACACACTTTGAGCCTTCAGTCGCACGCGGTTTGACTGTACTTCTGTACGAAGGAAAACAGGCTGTAGGGGTATTGTAAAAGCTTGTTACATGAGGACGAAGCTTTCGAAGCCCTCCTCTTCTTCGCCGGCGGCTTCGAATCCTCTGGCTCGATTGGTTCCTCACCGCCGTGGCCTTCATTCTCAGCCTCAGGCTCATCGTCACCCCGAGCTGGCGCACGGCGCTTCTTGCCCTTCATCTTCTTCCCCTTCACCGGCTTGCCTTTCAGCTTCCTGGACATCAGCTTGCGAAGCTTTTTCACCTTATTGCTTCGCACCGCCGTCTGCATGCCAGGCGTCAAGGCTTCCAAGTCCTCTCCACCATCCGGAACCGTCCCTGGCTCCTCTGGCTCCGCCGGCTCCGGCTGATCATCCTCCGCCGGCTCATCGTCACCCTTCTCGTCGTTGCCAGCCGGCAAAACCGAAGGTCGCTCTTCCTGCGAAGGTGCTGTTGGCTTTCTCATGGGTCCCACGAGCATCCATCTAGAAATCATGCACAGCACACAAGTTTTAAAGGCGTTGCAGAGTAGCCTTAATTCAGCAAGAAAACAAAGCCCAATATTGAGTCCTTGGGCGGGGTCGCGAGTGGAGTAGCCCGGACCAGGGGGGGGCGGAGTGACCACCAAGGGCTGCTCATCACCCTCGTTCACAATGTTTTCCGGAATCACCAGTGTCTCGGCCTAAACTCATGCACAATCAAACACAAACTGTGCACCGGCAACCCTAGCAAGGACCGAAATCAATACCAATGTCGCCTCATCCGGGTTGGAGACCTCCAGGGCAGATTGCTCCAGTCCTGCCAAAGCCATGGTAGAGAAGGAGTCAAGAGAACCCGTACTAGCGAAGCAAGCTACAAACTTCCATATTTGGAATTGCAAAATTTCAGCACAGGACTGGCAAACGTTTGCAAAAGAAACAGTAGGATTGGCAGTGACTCACCTGTTTATCAACATGTCCGGGTGATTGCAGCAGCCGCTTTCCCAATCGACAAGCCCACAAAGTCCTGTCACATCCACGTCACCAACACCATCTGCATCTTCAGTGCCAGCACTGAGGTCAATGTCTTCCTGCTCAATTTGCCTGGGATGGGAAACTGCTACAAACATCGTTCTAAGAACCACACCATGACTCAGTGATGGTCTTACAAAATAGCCCAGGCAAAGTGCGCACTCAGCTCCAGCAAAGCTATCTGCTGCAACACCTTCGTGAGCTCAGCCTTTTCATGAGCAGTCATGGGCGGGGGTGTGAAGTCAGACGAAGTAGGCCTGGGTGTGGCCGGGGGCGTCGGGGTTACCTCAGAGAAGCCCCTGTCGATGCTGGGCACGGACCGAAACCGGGCGAGCTCAGCCTTCGCTGCAGTCCCGCCACCGCCGACCGCAGCCGGGGTCGAGGGTGCAGCTGGGCTAGGATTACTGCTGGCACCGCAAGAAGACTTCGGCTTCTTCGTCCTCTTCCCAGCTTCCTCGAAATATTCATCATCGAGTTCCAAAGCATTTTCAAGATCAGAATTCGATGCCGGCTCTTCCGCTTCCAGCTCATCATTGACATAGCTCGAGCGCAAGACTTGAATGCGCTCGAAAAGTTTTGCAACATCAGCATCCTTATCTATGATGTGCATACAAAGGACGCTCAGAGCACCACTGCTACATGTGCACCACACACTCTTACAGAAACGTGAAAAGGTGAGCAGCTCTGGGGACCTGCCCGCGAATGAAAGCATCTCGTTGCCTCCTCCACAGAAATGTCCAAAGCCTCCGCAAATCCCAAGCATCTAGGTAGCCCTGGTTCGATTTGGCAGGATTGAAGTGCATCTTCTTGAACAGCGCCTCCACCTGGGGAGGGGGGTTCATCCCTGGATTTAGAAATCGTGACTTCTATGTATGTTACAGATGCCACAGCAGACGCTCAAAGTCATCTGGCCTGCACTTGCAGGCGGTCGATGTCAAGGAACTCAAATGAGCAACAATCCAACATCGGCTGCAAGATCTCAACATTTAGCTCCAAAGCTCGGGTTGTCGGGGCGTGAGGATCACCCTTGGGCAAACTTTGGGCAGCACATGGGAATTGCAGCCAGCAGATCTCACGCCGAAAGCGCGATTGGACGATCGCAAGATTCTCCCAGGCCTCTGGAAGTCCCTCCATGGCTCCACGTCGTGAAGCACTCTAAACCAAGCTCGAAAAACCCTGCAAATGGTGGGAACGGCAGCAGTGCAGCAGCGTAACAGCTTCACTCAATGAGAGGCAGCAAATGCACAAACCGACCTCTGCAAGCTGAAAGCTGAAAGCTGAAACTCGCAGGGTGCACCTGCGATCCAGGACACCGGCCGTCGGAAGACCAGCACAACCAATCATCCTGCCACAGATACGGAAGGATGAACCATCGACCTATGTAACCACTTAAATCTTTTCAGAAATTATGTAATGACACTCAAGCTACATCGTGCAGTGTGGCATGCACAAACATGTGATATCACACTCGTGCTCGTGCCCTGCCACATCTCTATTAAACAGCTCCGACACGTTCCCGAGCCCTGCCACTCCTCCTGGCAGGTGTCGTCGAAGTGAGCGGCGGCCACGCAAGTCGGCATATCACATGTTCTGACGAGACATATCCTAACAACGAGGCCCCGTGCAAGCTTCAGCTTTCTTCGATACCCTAGAGGATGTGTTTCTGGGACATCGAGCTGCTTGGAAAAATCAGGATGGCATGTTGCATATGTCGTTCTGACTGCAGCATCCTCTTGGAACCTCCGGTTTACAAAGTTGCATATTTTGGGTTTTGGGGGAATCTACGTATATTTACACCACTTCTGAGAAGTGGCAGGAAATAGCCGCAACTACGCTTTAGTGGCACAAATTAAGCTCCACCGATGGTCGGTGTAGCTTTTTAACAGCAACTTTGGCGTTACAGGTACACGCTATGCGGCATGGGTTTGTTTGGGTCCTTGTAAATTTTCTTGCATGCATATATGAGCGTTTGAAGGAAATATATAAGACTCTTGCCAAGTGCTTTCCTATAGTGTGAAAACACAAAGCNGCTATGCGGCATGGGTTTGTTTGGGTCCTTGTAAATTTTCTTGCATGCATATATGAGCGTTTGAAGGAAATATATAAGACTCTTGCCAAGTGCTTTCCTATAGTGTGAAAACACAAAGCTACAAATCTCAGGCCCAGAGTGCGACGCTTTCCGTGTGTGTGTGTGTGTGCGTGTGTGGGTGTGTGGGTGTGGGTGGGTGTGTGTGTGTGTGTGTGCGTGTGTGTTTGGGTGTCAGTGGGTGTGTGTGTGTGTGGGTGTGTGGGTGTGTGCGCGTGCGTGTGTGTNGTGCGCGCGCGCGCGCGTGTGTGTGTGTGTGTGTGTGTGCGTGCGTGCGTGTGTGTGTGTGGGTGTGGGTGTGGGTGTGGGTGTGTGTGCGTGTGTGTGTGTGTGTGTGGGTGTGTGTGTGTGTGTGTGCGTGTGTGTGTGGGTGTCAGTGGGTGTGTGTGTGTGTGTGTGCGTGTGTGTGTGTGTGTGGGTGTCAGTGGGTGTGTGTGTGTGTGTATGCGTGTGTGTGTGTGCGCGCGTGTGCGCATGCACCAACTTCTGCACAGGCATGCGTATGCATGTATGCATGCATGCATTGCAAAC
The DNA here is from genome assembly GCA_003297005.1 of Symbiodinium sp. clade A Y106. Lineage (NCBI taxonomy): Eukaryota > Dinophyceae > Suessiales > Symbiodiniaceae > Symbiodinium > Symbiodinium sp. clade A. The sequence goes on from BGNK01002944.1 coordinate 3,692, forward strand.
ACTCATACAGGCACATGGGCATGCTGCCAGGAAATCGATGGATGGTTCGAGTTGAAGTTTGCGCAGAATCTCCAGGGGATCAACCTCGACCGCTATGCACAGCATTGCGTGGCTTGCCGCCTATGCCCTATGCGACCCATACAGGGATGCGCACGCAAGAGCGCTGCTTTCTCTGTGCATGTCCCGACAAGAACAGTGCCAAGCCAAGCCTTGTCAGCATGAGCGTATGAACCCAGGTGCAAAGTAGCCCGTCTTGTCTTCCTGTTTTCAACGTCATCGCCTGGACCCTAGCTAGGCCCTAGCAATTCTTACCCGGGCTGCCACCGAGGCACAGCGTGAAGAAGAGTTCAAATTTGTGGCTTGACAGCATACAGAAGGATTTGCATGCATGCCCGTCGACGAGTTGCTGTCAACTGCCTGTTCTCTAACGTCGGAGAGGCACTAATCTGGGAGTTTGTGCCGTAACGGTAGTGTGGAGCATGGGCTAGGGCGAGGGTGGCTGAAGGAGATGTACCGACATTCGCAGCCTGTTGACTGTTGTCCATGTAATGCAGTTCTAAATGTGTGCTGATTTGTTCGGCTTTCATTGTCATATCTGCATGGAGTCAGAGAGTTTGAAAGAGATAGACGTGGCGATAGAAGAGAACCCGACCGGTACTGATTACTGCAGCTGTCGGCTTCCTGAGGACCTCAGAGAGCTGACTGCGATGCAACAAGAATTGCTTGCGGCTTGTCCTTCCGAGAAACATGTTTAGGGGCAATCGGGTTTCGGATTTCGAACTGGCCTCCAGTGTGGGAGCTGGCAGTTAGCACGTTGGAGACAAACAGAAGGACTCCGAGGTAGGAAGTACGGGATCCGTCTTCTTTAAACAAGCTTTGCTGTTGGGCCTCACTCTTCGTAAACTGCCTGGTGTAGACGCTGATTTTGGTGCAGAGAGCATCGCATCCACAGTGTGGACATGTCTCCGAGCCCCCCTTGCAACTCTGCTGTTCTATGCAGCGCCTGAGTGTGAGCCGAGCGAAGTGAGCCCGCAGAATCTGCATCTCACATTAAATCGACAATTGAGGAAGATTCGGATTCGGAGAACGACAACGATGTAATCCTTCCTGACAATGCTGCCTACATGAAGCTTGGCAGATAAGTCGCCACTTCCAGTGCAAAAGAAGCAGTGTTTCAGAAGTCATACGTCCACAGTTTCGCGACATCCTGCACCGCCATGGCCGTGTACGTGTGTTCGTTTGCAGATGCATGAGAAGGCTATTGCGTATGACCAGACCCCTACGGAGTTCAAAAATGTTGCATTGGGCCATAACCTGATTCCAGCCTTCCTGGCTTGGACTTGGTGGGGCGCGACCTCAGTGGCGGAATCGTATATGACACCTAGAGTGGGCTCTATTACGGCTGCTCCAAGACCCATAGCAAACCCCGGTTTAAACCGCCGACAACCCTGCGAAGACTCGACACAAAAAACTAAATCGACGGCGAATGTCTCAATGAGGAAAACAAAGGGCCACGTGCCAGCATCCACGGCAGCGCGTCTGATGAAGCGGGCCAGTGGCCCCAGATGAGTGCTGCGATGCTTGTTGCGACTGTTTGCAGCATCCTTANCAGCATCCACGGCAGCGCGTCTGATGAAGCGGGCCAGTGGCCCCAGATGAGTGCTGCGATGCTTGTTGCGACTGTTTGCAGCATCCTTATTGTCAGCATGGTCAGTATTACTACATATTACTACCATCTCGCTCTTGGTCATGAGTCATTCTTGTACTGATGATTTGGAAGACTTACACCTGCTTGTGTCGTAACTCAGGACTCAGCAGNCAGCATCCACGGCAGCGCGTCTGATGAAGCGGGCCAGTGGCCCCAGATGAGTGCTGCGATGCTTGTTGCGACTGTTTGCAGCATCCTTATTGTCAGCATGGTCAGTATTACTACATATTGCTACCATCTCGCTCTTGGTCATGAGTCATTCTTGTACTGATGATTTGGAAGACTTACACCTGCTTGTGTCGTAACTCAGGACTCAGCAGCTGAGGTGCACACACATATACTACACAGAANCTACCATCTCGCTCTTGGTCATGAGTCATTCTTGTACTGATGATTTGGAAGACTTACACCTGCTTGTGTCGTAACTCAGGACTCAGCAGCTGAGGTGCACACACATATACTACACAGAATTGCGTTTTTGTTGGGGGAGATTGGGTGCAGCTACTATTCAACCAACAACTGCACTCCATGTCATACCGTATGTAGTCCATAGTTCTGGACACCTTAAACCCTAGCGCTCACATCGAGAAGGGTGCAAGACACTCACTGTGCCCCAGTGTACTAGACATTTTGCGTGCAGAACTTCAACGCCCCGTCAGATGTTTCACCGCAAAACAGAGAGCCCTTGACTAGATCCGGAACTACTGTTGTGGGTGACTGGTGTGGTCTGGTGCCAGGATACTATAAACAGCCGGGATCGACCGATCTCCCAAGCGACCTTTACGCAGATCTGAAAGAAAGGCAACAATGCCGACTGAGAGTACGTACGGAACTCGCAGTCGCAGCCAGAACAAGAAGGATAATCAGTCATCGTGATAGCCATCGACTTGCTAAGCGCGACCGTGAGACTGATACGAAAGAACTATGGTAGATGACTGCGAAAGGACCGCAATCGGCCTATTGACATAGGAAGAGTACCAACGAAGACTGTGAAATACTGCGAAGGTAAGGCCAGACTGTCCCTTGTGGTCATGCAAGGTCAGGAAAGGCGTGTCGATGGTGACGTCGAAGTTCGCGACGAAGGCTTCTGCTGTGTGACTTGTGATTGAGCTGGCTGTAATCAGAGCAGGGGTTTCTCATTGCAGATTACAGCAGCCTAGAGTCTCAGAGCAGCACTTGCCAGGCCCGGAGTTTCCAGGAAGATGACAGCATTCAGTACAATGCCGGGGAGATCCGACTGCGGCTGAAGCTGGTGCGAGCGGTGCCGGAAGGACAGGGCTGATAATTTCAGCCAAAGTAGCAGCACAAATCCTGGTCAGCACCATANAGCATTCAGTACAATGCCGGGGAGATCCGACTGCGGCTGAAGCTGGTGCGAGCGGTGCCGGAAGGACAGGGCTGATAATTTCAGCCAAAGTAGCAGCACAAATCCTGGTCAGCACCATAGAAGGGACAAGAGACTTGCGTGCACCATGAAGGAATCGATGCCTTTGCTCGGGCTCTCTCGCCTTCGTAGCTTGTCGCACAGGCCATCACATAGCCCCCACCCGCCACTTTCAGAACATAGCTAGAAGCCCTCAAGCACAACTGCCTTGCATATGCTCCGGAACCTGTCCGAGGTATTTCACTTATGACACCTTTGTCCAGGAGGAGAATTTGCCGCAACTGGATTTGCAGGAACTCCTGGATGATGCGATGGACATCAAGTTAACGCACCCCAGTTTCATGAGTCAATAGCAGCATAGTGGGCGTGGCTCCTGCCCACTGCCATTGCTCATGGTCGTGCCAGTACTCCAGCACCTGTTCTGCATCCAGAACATCTGAGGCTCTTTGATGATATCATTTTTGTCATCTGCCTCAGTTCGTGACAGCGAGACTTCTAATCAAGCCTGTTGTTGTTCCGAGTCAGGGCCTGGATTGTCTTAGGATCCTGTCATGCGGTGCATAGTCAGTTCTCGCTTCCTTTCGCTTGAGGCTGTTATGGCCTTCTGCTACTACATCTTCGCGTGGAGGTCCTTTCTCCTTTCTGGACTTCTCCTGTCAGCTGCACTGGCCTTAGCGAAGCGTTGCATGGCACGCAGCTTCTCGAGTTTGTACTCATGATCCTGTACATGTATCCCATTGCACGAAACATTTACGAGCAAAGATGTCGAATCACCGAGCTGGAACTGTGATTTCTGGCTACGGTTTAGTTGTCCAGCCGAGCGATCACCAGTCTCCTTTCTTTCAGACACCACAGTCCCNCACGAAACATTTACGAGCAAAGATGTCGAATCACCGAGCTGGAACTGTGATTTCTGGCTACGGTTTAGTTGTCCAGCCGAGCGATCACCAGTCTCCTTTCTTTCAGACACCACAGTCCCACTCATGCTGCGGCTACCTGCAGCCAGAAGCCTTGATACCTGAGGGCTTTTGCTGTGCAAAGAATGCGCCATGGCTGCAACGTGTAGTTTGGGGCGAATTGATGCTGCAGTGCTGCAGAAGTCGCAAAGGCTTCGGCTGGATGAAGCGCACATTGGTGTATTCTACTCATGCTGTTTGCAGCTCTGACTGTGATGCGGATGCAGATCTGAGGCAGNGCTTGGCACCGCAGCACTGAATTTGTGGACGGGACTCGTGCCTCAGCCCAGACTAGAAAGACTAAAGCGCATGTGCTTGGAGTAGGGCATGTGCACTGCAGCCCCTCCCAAAAAAATCTCAGATTAGAAAGCCCGAGTTCGCAGAGTAGATTCAACAGTTGGCTGTTGGACGAGGTCCGAGGACAGTTTCAAGTTCTGTTGCATCTGTGGGCTTCTTGCATCAAAGAGCCAGGTGCTGGTGATCATGGCCAACAAAACATGGCGTGACGAGATGACGACAAACGGCGGCTCGGCCACCGTAGCAGAAGATCAACAGCACATCTCGTGAAGAAAAGTGGCATCGAGGAGCTTGGCCTGGTCATTAGTATATAAGTAGAGAGTGACATCAGGCCATTCGCTCATGTCCGGTAGGAACCTGAGTCTTGGCATACCGGAGGTCTCAACGCACCGTTGGACCAACGAGGGCTGGAGCTCGTCGCGGCATGGAACGAGACCTCAGATTCACGTCTCGTACAGGTTGCCTATTGTTCAGGATGTCCGCTTGCATAGTTCGTATGGCAATTCCGTGCCACATAATGAGACCTTTGACACAAGAAGCCGCACCGCCCAGGAGATGCACGCATTTCTGGTGCGGTTGGTGCAATCCAGAAATGGACAGATAGTGAGCATGCAGGACGCCTTGCACCACTAAGACTTGCCCATGCTGCTCTTTGCGAGGGTGCCCTGTCCACCAAGTCCCCAGGACTTGGTGCACTTCGCCGGCACGATAACGGTTGGACGAGGTGAGCTCGAGATTACCTTCAAAGAGCTGAAGAGTGCAATGCAGGACCTCTGCAGCAGTTAGCTTTCTCTCTTCAACATCCAAGCAGTGCTGGTTTACGCAGATTGTTGTACATGGATGTATGATATATGTGACTGTGTTTTGTTGAACTTCAGTCTGCCTTTGTTGCCGTGCTGGGGCTTGTACAATTCTGTCTAGATTTCACGCTAGCGGGAGGGCGTGCTGGCCTGCGATCCGATGGTTACCTACTTTGACCAACCGTTGGTCGGAGAGCTTGCAGCTTCGAGTCACACAGGCGGGCCAAAAAAGTGGGGTACACTCAGGATCTTTGGTTCGTCGACTTTCCGAAGCAGACGGATCTGAAGAAGGGATCTCTGGTCCGGGTCCAGGCGAGGGCAGTGAAGCGACTCTTCCTAGCGTCAGTTTTTGACGAGACCGTGCTCCATGGACAGGAGCGTCAGAAAGGCACTGTAGTGGCTATTTCGGCAGACGAGCCGCGCCCTCAGCTGTGAACATGCAGGCTCGTGCATGGGCTCCCTGTCACGGATTGACGTTGGCCTTGTGGCATGAAGGCCGCCATGCGAAAAGCAATCCATATTGCTACCGGTCTGGCTGCACAGACTCACTAGCCAAGGAAAGTCACAGTGCAAATCGATGTAGAGGACCAAGACGAGCTGCCCGACTGTCACGCAAAGGGATGTACTAACACCCGCTTGTACTTTGTGGGCTATCTACGAAAATGCTGTCAGCGCGAGCATTGCTTGACATTGCCAGCGCTAAGCGGTTTTTCAAGCACACTGCACTGGGAGGCAAGTTTCTCATTAGCTGCGACTCGATGGTGTTGTTTGGTTGAGCGGTTAGGCTGGCTTAATGTTGGGACAAGGGGCAGACGGGCAGGNGTTTCTCATTAGCTGCGACTCGATGGTGTTGTTTGGTTGAGCGGTTAGGCTGGCTTAATGTTGGGACAAGGGGCAGACGGGCAGGCAGTGGCATCTGAAGCCGGAACACATACGCATCACACCCCCAGCACTCATCAGAGACATCAAAGGTTCGGTATGACTGCAGGGTTTTTATTGCAGGACTGTCTGTCGTGTGCCGCATTTCCTGACTAAGTGACGTTGGCATGAACGTCTATGCCNTCACCGTTCGCATGGCGCCACCACCCATACCGAAGATGCTGGTGCCGAAAAGCCCCGAAGCCGCAGAGGGGAACAGAGCTGGGGCTGGAGACAAATCGTGACGATGTCGTGCCAGTAGGACGCTACAAAACTTTCATGGCCGAGGCATGCAGGGATTGGCTGCCACTCTTCAGCCACGTTCTGAGGATGTCTGAGATGGGAATTGGTTTTTCTGAGTCTCATGGTGCAGCAATACCACTTGCGTTTGCTATGTCTGCTATGTGCGGCCCTGGACTAGCCCTGGACGCCTGCGAGGTTTCAGGTAAACAGCGTCCGCGATGACTTGATGGCCTTGGCCCGGCAGCTCCAGGCCCAAACCGAGCGTTGCAAGTGCTGTGGCAAGCCCATTTCCTGTTTCGCGTAGCCAGTGGACCTGTGAGGCGTTCATGAGATGGCACATGCCTGTCAAAATGCTCATCGTTGTTTGCTTCGTGTTTGCACGAGGCTCCTTGCCACTTGTCTTGCAGATAGAAACTGGCATTNCAGGCAGAACCTAAGGATTGTTGCGTAATGATGCAGAAGACCGTGATGCGCTGCTGTTGCGGTCATTCATCAAGACGAGACGACCCCTGCTGATGTTGCTGATGAAGATGGCGACCTGAGGATGACGATGATGGTCACGGTGATGGCCGCAGAGCCGATTATTGGTGTCTTCCTATGATGCTGAGGAGACCGCTGGGTGGCTACACTATCGAAACGGTTCACTCGGCGCAGCCGTGAATCAGCCATTCGTTTCGTTGCAGTGGCACCAGCCGTGGTGAGTTTGATTCGTCTCCCTTCTGTTGTTGGTAGCATAAGCCGCGATGCTAACATGACCTCAGTGAATAAAGCAGGTCTACAATCTTCATCTTCATGGGGTGACGGGCGCCGTGACGACAGCGGTCGTGGTAATGATGCTCTTGATGACGATGTTGGTAGTGATGTTGGCGATGGCGATGAAATTGCTGGCGGGGGGGGGCGGGGGCGGTCTCGGTGGGATTCATATATGACCATCAACATCGTCACCACTCATGGGTATCATATCCCCGTCCATATGTATTGGTTGAAAGTGCTATTCTATAGCGGCCTGTATGATGATTGAATTATCATGTATGTCCACAGTTGCTTTGTGTCTGCCGTTCCATGATGGTACTTGCGATCATGCTTGCTGTGAACAGCCCGAACGTCCTCCGAACAAGAGTCCCATCGGCTTCAATGTTCGTGTGCCGCTATGATGCTGCTACTTTGATTTAGGATTGCTTCGGTTTCTTCACTGCGAATATATTACCAGTGTTTNTCGGCTTCAATGTTCGTGTGCCGCTATGATGCTGCTACTTTGATTTAGGATTGCTTCGGTTTCTTCACTGCGAATATATTACCAGTGTTTTCGTTGACTAGTCTTCGACCACCACTATGCCACTCCGCGCCTCTTCGTGTTGCTTTTCTGTCACCACACGGTTGTAGCTGGTTCTGTCACCACGGATTTTTAGCTGGAGCTACGATGNCACTCCGCGCCTCTTCGTGTTGCTTTTCTGTCACCACACGGTTGTAGCTGGTTCTGTCACCACGGATTTTTAGCTGGAGCTACGATGGTCCTCCACATGACCTTAAGTAGGGTCATGCTTCTCCAGGTATGCCTACATATTAACTAGTATGCCCTTACTTACTAGCATAACTACAAGCGTGGAGAGAGTTGCCAATCAGAGCTGCTAGTGCTATTGCCTTTTCGTTGAGTTGTTGTTCCCGGTTCATGCTCATCCTTGTACTGCTGCTGTGCTGGTCACTGCTAAGGGCATGCTACGGCTACATCCACGAGAGCAGTTTCTGCTACACCGTCGAAGAGTACATATGCCATGTCAGGCCTCGTACATGATGAGACACGAGCTGTTGTGTGGACGTGCCTTCGCCCGCCTCACGGTCCACGCGTAGTTATGCTGCAGAGTGATACGAACGAAGAGTCGCCCAATTGCCCAGAAACTCCGTGTTGTGCGTGGTGATGATGATTCTCTTCTTTTGCCGAGCACGTGGCGTACGTGTTGTACGAGGCACGGTTCTGAAAGCTTAAGAAGATTGGGAGTCTTCGAGGGGGTGCTGCATCACCACAAGCAGCCGACCAAACTTAGCACATGAGATCCGAGGTCTTTTTCAAATAGCTGTCAGCCGATTCCAGCGAAGATTGGCACCGGACTGCTGGAAATTCTTCAAGCGCCTTGAACTTGATACTGCTTTAACTGCGGCAGACCCACCCGGGAAGTTTGCAAGGCATGTGTGCGAAGATAGGGGGCAACGGCACCAATTTTCACCTGTGTGATTCAGTGATGCGCACATGTGGTCATCTTGAGTCACGAAGCTTTGCAAGAAGTAGCTGAGACCTGTGGACGAGCCGTGCCTCGGNGATAGGGGGCAACGGCACCAATTTTCACCTGTGTGATTCAGTGATGCGCACATGTGGTCATCTTGAGTCACGAAGCTTTGCAAGAAGTAGCTGAGACCTGTGGACGAGCCGTGCCTCGGAAGCACTTATGAGGAACGCCGTGGTACACGTACCAGACTAGACGAATTTGCTGCAGTGCTGCTGCTGTCGGCCCTAGCCCAAATAAAACTGTCCTCCAAACACGCTGCAAACACAGGGCTACACTATGACTACTGCTACTGCTACTNTGCTGCAGTGCTGCTGCTGTCGGCCCTAGCCCAAATAAAACTGTCCTCCAAACACGCTGCAAACACAGGGCTACACTATGACTACTGCTACTGCTACTACTACTACTACTACTACTACTACTACTTTGTGCTAGGAAACGAAGCACGCTGTTTGGGAGCAAAAATTTTGCTAGTCTTGGGTGCCAATCTTGCCAGTCTTGCACCACTTGCACCGGCAANCCCCCCCGCCCCCAACAAAAAAACAGAGCCGACCACGATTAGCAAGATGAATGGCACGTTCTTGGTCGCATATCGGGCCTCTTTTCCCAGCACACTGTACTACTGCTGCTACTACTACTACTACTACTTCTGCTACTACTACTACTGCTACTGCTACTAGTACTGCAGTCGGAGCTGTCATTGGCGTGCCATGTGGGTGCGAAAAACTACTGCTACTGCTACTGCTACTGCTACTACTACTACTACTACTACTACTACTACTACTACTGCTACTGCTACTACTCCTAATCCTACTCCGACTCCTACTCCTACTGGTACTGGTACTGGTACTGCTGCTACTACTGCTACTCCTACTTCTACGACGACGCGCAACTTTTGCTNGTACTGGTACTGCTGCTACTACTGCTACTCCTACTTCTACGACGACGCGCAACTTTTGCTACAGCTTCTGCTACTGTTTCTCCCACTGCTATTGCTGCCGCTCATGCAGCTCACTACTAACTACTTCTGCCACTGCCGCTATTGCTACTGCTACTGCTACTCCTGCTGCTACTACTACTACTACTACTTCTACAACTACTACTAGTACTAGTACTGTACTACCACTACTACTACTACTACTACTACTACTACTAGTACTACTACTACTACTACTACTACTACTACTACTACTACTACTACTAGTACTACTAGTACTACTAGTACTAGTACTACTACTACTACTGCTACTACTACTACTACTACTCCTGCTGCTGCTACTATAATATTTTCTACTATATATTAGATATAATATTTTGTTAAATATTACATTATTATATGAATCGTGATGCTATATTCTTCAAGTCTATATTATATTCTAGATTATATTCTATGTTTGTNTTATTTTTGTATTTACGTACCATATTGTACAATATCGTGTGACATAACATAATACAAAATCATATAATAGAGTCTGGTATTATATTATAGTGCATTGTGCGATCGTATACAATTTACTTTCTGTGAGGCTTGAAATAAAGTAGTTTAGGCGAGCTGGCGAAGCGTCGTGCCCTGGACGCCTTCTTCCACTAAATTTGCGCCGCGCCGCCGTCTTCGATCGTGGCACCTTCCAGGACGTCNTCATATGAAGGGGCGTGCCAGCCGCGCTGTGTACATGCGGCTGCAGCCAAGTTTGCTGTCTCCCCCCTCAGACCCCGAAGAGAGAGAGAAAAAAAAAAAGGGAGCAAAAAAAAAAAAAAGGAGCAAAAAAAAACTGCACCCTTAAGGTACGCCCTAAACTGTTAAACCCCCAAGACTCGGCTTCTTTGGTGGCATCACTTGGGCCATCCTCGTTGCTCGCGTGTGTCAGCCCTGCCCTCAGCTTGAGCTTCATATAGATGCCTGAATAATTACCTACACTTGGGGCTTAGAGGGTAGGTTTTAGGGTTTAGGGCCTATAGCCTTTAGGGTCTAGGTAGTAGGGTTTAGGGCTTAGGTCTAAGGGTTTAGGGCTTAGGGATTGTAGCGTTTAGGCTTTACGTTTTAGGGTTCAGGGCTCTGGGCTTAGGTTTTTAGGGTTTAGGGCTTGGGTTTTAGGTTTTAGGGTTCATGACAGCGGCATGACTGTTTGTCAGGGTTTCTTATTATAGCTATTTATATGCTAATATTCCATAGTGTGCCTTACTATAACTCCACTACATGATAATCGACCGCCCCGCTAGTCCTAAACGTGTTTCATCCCAATTGTGTTATGTTCTGTAAACCCAAACCCTACTCCAATCATTAAGGCCCCCTTCTGCCCAGACCCCCGGGAGGATCTAGAAAGTAGATCCCCTAATTTGGGGCCCTAGACTACTAAGGGTACTTTATAGGAACCCCCATTAAGGGATCTACTTGTTGGACCGCTTCTGGCCACCCCCAACGCCACCTCCAAAACCCGAGAGACTCAGAAGCGCGAGGGTCAAGGTTCAGGATGTTTCAGGATTCAAGTTTACTGTGTGCTTCCTAGACCCCCCAACTACCCTCTAATAGATCCTAAACCCTAATAACCCCTAAACCCTAAACCCTAAACCGTGACTATTAAGGACCATAAGACCTTCGCCAAAGGGCCATTGGGGGGCCCTGGTTATTAAAGAGCTTAGCTTAAGCTACTGTAATCGGGAACCCATGGTCACTACAGACCCCTATTATGGGAATTCCCACTATGTTCCATAACAAGAGCCCCAGTTTAGTTGAGGAAGATGCCTGAACTCATACAGGGGATTCTTTCGTTCAGGGATATTGGAGTTTCTGGGCCCTTCAGCAAGGGAACTGCATTGCAACCTGCTGAGGGCCACAAAAGCATTTATCGCTGACCTAAACCCAGACTACCCCTACACCCTGAACCCCCCCGCGCTGAACCCTGAAACCTTAAAACCCTAAGCCCTGAACGGGAGTTTCCGAAAATTAGGGGTTCCTTATTTTGAGATCCTTATAATAAGGATCCTACTATTTAGGGTACTATATTACAGTCCCCTACTTTTCGGAAACCCACAAATGGGGTGCTGGTTTCGGTTGTCGGAGTGTCGGTTTTGTGCTTGCAGGTCGCGAGTTTGAAGCTGTTTGAAGGGTCCGCGGTTTCATGGTTTTCAGCGAAACCTACCAAACTCCCCAAACCCTAAGTCTAAACCATAGAACGCTGAACCCTAGCAACTCTTAATCACAGAATTCCTCGATTGGGGCCGTTCAAAGAAGATCAGGAGAACCCCAGAACAGGGGTGGATGACATCCGGGCAAGAGTGGAACTATCTCGACTGGGATGCCCCCAAACCCTAAACCCGAAGCCCTAAACCCCTAAACCCTAAACCGGGATGCGACTCAGCACACCTTAACGATGGACCAGGTGATGGTGGACGCGAATTGCCTGAGCCTCCTAAGTCTAACTTCCTTCAGGGACTCCCTGGGTCTCTAGTTACCTAACTCGTAGGTTACTAGCCATACATTACTTGGCCTTCTTCTGGTTGGCTCTTAGGACTTTATAACTTTTTGGGTTGCTATATGAACTATAATGGTTTAGGGTTTTGGGGTTTAGGGTTTAGGGAGGCTAAAAGTTTAACGTTTAGGAGGGGTTCAGAAGTCAGCAAAGATTATGTACCCGAGTAACCTACTATTTAGGTAACTGGAGCCTTAGGGACTGATAGAAGGAAATCCGGATAAAGAGCCTTAAACCCTAAGGGTCCAAGTATAGTTATCATATACTTTCCCAAATAGTCACCTAGACCCTTAGAATAATATAGGGGCCTAAATAATTACCTATACTATTTTGGGATTCCTTATTGTAGTTATAATATAGCCTACCCCAAAACCCTAGTCTAATTACCCCAACAGATCAATTCGGCCCAGTACTCACCCAGCGAGATTCTCAACATTGCGAATTACTACCAACAGCACATTCTAGCGCCAACACTGCATCAGCAGGTACTTCTACAACAAAACGACACAGGTCCTGCTGTCGCCGCCGAAGCCGAAGCCCGTCCTTCAGCAATTATGACTGAAGCAAATTCTTTTCACAGGGAGCAGATTCATCAGCTTCACTTCAGGCTCAGGCTGTTTCAAGCGCTACCCAACTTCGGTTGGAGTTTCTTCAAGCGGAAAGTCGCCTCCAGCACCAGGAGGAGGTCCTTCGTTCAGCCGGCGAAAGTTTGGCTAACAAGCATTCAAAGGAAGTCTCGCAAAATGCAAACGGAAGCCATGTATTACAAGATCAGGCTTCACCGTGCAGAGTCCACCGTCTCTGATGTTGTCGCTCATGCTGAGCGTGAGCTAGCTAATCGTGCAAAAGCCAATCATAGCACGGTTGACAGCATGACCGGAGAGCTGAATCAGCTCAAGTAAGAAATGGGCGCTTTCGTCCAAGCTCACCGTCACCAGAGCGAAGCAATGTCGAAGCTTGAAAGTTCCAATGCAGAGCTTCGAAATCGCCTGGCCAAGCCCAATCAACCAGGAGCCTTCAAAATTTATGGTTGACGGTTAAGGGTTTAGCCTTGATTAAGGAATTTCCTATAATGTACGTTTTAATAAGTCATATCAGGGAGCCTTTTTCAATTTGATGTATGTTCCATACTTAAGGGATGTCGGAAGGTCTCGGAGCCTTTTCAATCCTAAAGCCCCTTGCTGAGCAGGCTCTACCCCTACTACAATGCAGCAGCTCTGGCAAAGCGGTTCTTCCGCCTCTACGTCAGGCCTGGGTCTCAAGCTGTGCTTTGGCTGTCGATGCTCACCACAGGGTTTACTATTGTTTTTTCTCAAAGGTTTCAAAAGGATTCAAAAGGTATCTTTTCAATTAGGGTTGACAGGTTTCTTGAACGGATTTAGAGGGCTGTATCGAAGTTCTGTCACGGTTTCATAGAGGGTGGTTTTGGGTGTCGGTATTGTCGGGTTTCTACGGTCTCAGAGGAGCAAGGGAATAAGAAGAAAAGAAGAGATGATGCAAAAGCCAAATGTAAAAAAACACAAAGAAAAGACAAGATGAGACTGCTTAAGCGATTTCGGGTTTGAGTTTCGCTGCCCAGGGCTTCTGGGGCTTCAGGGCTTTGGCTCTTCACTCTTCAGGCTTTAGAGTGTGTGTTTGTGTGTGCGTGTGTAATGTAGGGGCCTTAATAATTACCAATACTAATTTGGGGTGGTCCTTATTATAATAGTAGTATAATATACACCAAAACCCTATTCTAATTATTACGGCCCCTATAGTATGTAGGGTTTAGGATGTAGAGTTCAGGCTCTTGTGTTCCGGTGGGCTTAGGCGGACAGGAAGAACAACACGGCAATACAGCATGCATCAAGAAGTGCCGCGACCCAAGACGTTTTAGATGATCGCTTCTGCTACTTTCAAGCAGCTTTGATACCGAGCCTACCCTATGTACATCAAACCCAGCTGAACAATGTCGACCCGAACTGAGGTGGGAAATGATGAAACCGTAAACTCCAAACTCCAAATCTTCATACCCTAAACCCTTAAAAACCCTCATTTTAGACACCTGAAACCCAAACTTGAGGTAACCTCCTACCCTACAAGATACCCTACACTTAAGAAGCCCTTATCCTGGCAATCTTAAGTCTTAAACCCCAAACTTGAGGTGGCCTCATACCCTAAACCCTTAACGACCTGAAGCCCCAAACTGAGGTGGGAATGGAAGAACCCCGTGGCGCTTACTCACATGCACGAGAAGCTTCTCGTCCAAAGAAGCTTCCAGAGTGTAGAACGGGTTTAGGGGCTTAAGGGGCTTAGGGGCTTAGGGGTTTAGGGTTTATGGCTTAGGGTTTGGGCTGGTGTACCTGTAACCCCGAATCCTACAAAATAGTATCTGAAGCAGACACTACGGCTCCACTCACCTAAATATTGAGTTACGGAGTTGCATCGTACATGGTTAGTAACCTACTCTACAAGCAGCTGGAGCCCTGGGGACACAGACAGGTCGTGGGTTAGTGCAACTGTAACAAATCTTACAACACAGTAAGTGATGATTCCAGAAGCAAAACTAACACCCTGAAAGTAGTGTAGGTCATCGGATCCCCAAGCAAATCAAGGTTCAGGGCTGGTCTTGTTTCGGAGCGTGTGGGTCTACTTCGAGGGTCATTGGGGTCTTAGCCAGTATAGTCGCAAATACCGTACTTGGGGTTATGACGGCTCTTACCTTATCAATAGCCCTAGCTACTAAGTACCACGCAGTGCGGATGACAGGACTACCATTTTCCTTATGCTGAGGTTGTTCACCCACTACAGATGTTGTCACGAGTACCTGCTGAGGTGGGCTTGTTTGATCGAAGGTTTTTACTCCATGAAGCTCTACCAGCAGCAGCTCCGAGAGCGGGGAGCCGCTTTGGCGATCAAACAGGGCCCATGTTTGATTCACCATACGACGGCCTTTATGCATCTTCGGGTAGAAGCTTTCATTGCGAACGCCTCGACTCTATGCAAACACGGAGCGCTGTCCTTTCGAGCGCTCGTGACAGGTCCTTTCTTCGCAGAGGAAGGAACGCGCTTCCTTGACACTGCTGCTATCCTTACTTTCTTGGAAGGACCCCTTAATTGCCCCCACAACCGCGGCAGGACGACATCGAGCTTTTGTGTGTAAGTCGGTCGGTAGAAGTAAGGTTTGCAGCTTCAAGTTTTGTGGCCCTTGTATGTCACAGCAGGCCCGAAACCCTAACGCCCAAAGCCACCGTGCACACCGTGATCCGTGATTCGGCACAGCTAAGTAGAACTGAATGTTTAAGGCAGGGTACACTTTTATGCCTAGGGCTCGGAATTGCCCAAACACCGTCTCTAGCGAGTAGCTGGTGCCCAAAAGTCTGAACAAGTCCGTGTTCATAGACCGTAGGGCTCGTATACTCTACACCCTTGAGCCCGAAACCCTAAAACATCCTAAAACCTTAAACTTAAACCTAACTTAGGCCCTAAGCACTAAGCATCAAGGGATCAGGGCTGATAAAAGACTTCCTGGGATCCTCTCTGCCTACACTGTAGTTTAGGTTTAGGGTTTAGAGTTTAGGGTTTAGGGCCTAGGGTTTAGGGTTTAGGGCTTAGGGTTTAGGGGTTTAGGGTTGAAGGCTGAGGGCTTAGGGTTTAGGGTAGACCCCAAGGACTAGTTTTGACTTGGGGTTGAGGGTAGTACCTTCACCCCAAAGCACCGCACCTTTTTGTAAGGCTCTCCTTTCTTGTTTCCTCATATGGGAGTTTCCGAAAATTAGGGGTACCTTATTTTGGGGTCCTGATAATAAGGATCCTACGATTTAGGGTACTATATTATGGTCCCCTATTTTCGGAAACTCCCATATAATAAGTTCTTAAAAGAGCAAGGTTTTCAGGGTCCAGGTAGGGTGTATGTAGGGTTTAGTTTAGGATATCGAAGCCATCTTCAACCGTACAACGCCAAATCCTCAGCCCCGAAACCCGAAGGCCATTAACCCTACACCCTACACTCGTATACCCAAAGAACCTAACGCTCTCAAAACCTAAGTCCCTTAAGGGTTACTTACAGCTTGTCAAAGCCAAGGGTGTTGTGTCAGTCGAAACTCAGCCAATGCAGAAGAAAAAGAACAGGTTTTCGGGGCACGATTTACGCCGAATAGATTAGAGACTGTAAGGGTGTATAAGAGGTGTGCCTTTTCCAACCAACTGTATATACAGACATGTGAACTGAGAGAGTTTTAGGGCCTATAAGGGTCATGACCCAAACCCTGAACCCCTCTAAACCCTACAATCAGCCTGTTCCACTCCCTAGAAATAGCCAGAGATTAACCCAGAGGCTTGAAACCGTGTAATTTTAGACCGTGAGCCTTAGTTGAACCTTTAAACTTTAAACCTTGAGCCTTAAGCCGTGGTCTACCTAAGGACCCTGGGAGTTAAAAGTAACTAGGGTATATGGGGGCCATGGGACTTAGTAACAATGGTATAGCAACACCAATTAAGGCACTTGCCTTACTTACGAAGTCCCTAAAGACCCCATAGAGCCTTCATAGTACCCTTAGACTCCACGTAACTCGAAAGCTCCAAGTACCAATATGGGAGTTTCCAAAAATAGGGGTACCTTATTTGGGGTTCCTTGTAATAAGTATCCTACTATTTAGGGTACTATATTTGGGTCCCCTATTTTCGGAAACTCCCATATAGTAGCTACTTAGCTGGTATTTGGGGCCCACAAGTATATACTATACTGTTACTTGGACCCTTTGGGAAAGACCTAAAAGCCTAAAGCCCGAAAGATCTAAAGACCCCATAGAACCCCTATAGTATGCGTAGACAAACCCCGCAAGACTCCTACAACCCTCATGCCCTGAGCCCTTGTAGTACCTCTTGGAGAAAGCCCAAAAGACTTCTACAAGTTACCAAGCGGCTCATACCCCACCCCTTTCTTAGGGCGCCTACTTTTTAAGATAGCAGATCCTAACCATAAAACTAGGTATCCTAAGAAAGGGGTAGGGTATGAGCCTCAAGTTAAGTCCTCAACCCTAAACCCTTACAGTACCCCTAGGGTTTAGGGCTCCTCGAAGGTAGGGTTCGCCAGGTCGGAGCCGGGGCTGATGGCCTTCAAGATCTGGAATCCCAAGGCCCCCGCCGGGTTCGGTTTTGGGTTTTTGGGGTTTAGGAGTTTAGGGTTTCAGGGTTTAAGAATGTGAACCCCCAGTGGGTTCCCTGCTAGGTTTACAAGTGGGTCTTGGGGTTCAAGGGCTGAGGGTTGACACGCGTAAAGCATAAAACTTGGCAAACCTTTGTTACATCATCTAGGCGAATGCCTGAGTTGGGGATTCTAGGTGGGGTTTCCATGTTTGAAGGTCTTGTGTTGGATGCTTGCACGGGGTGTAGATGTTAGTTGGAGCACACAAGATTGTCAGCTGCGTTATCTTGCTCGTTGCACCAGCATTGCAGTAACCTATACCTGCTCCTCAAGCAGTGACACTATGACATGGGAAGCTAAAAGTCTAAAAGCGCTCGGGATGTACAGTAATTGGGGCTGCAGGATTGTAGGGGTGAGCGCTAGGAACCCCAAACCAAAAACCGACAACCCCTAACCCCCAAACCCTAAACCCCTAAAGCTTTAAAAAAAAAACCCTAAAGCCTAAACCCCTAAAACCCTAAACCCCTAAACCCCTAAACCCCTAAAACCCTAAAACCCTAAACCCTAAACCCTAAACCCTTAAACCCTAAACCCTAAACCCCTAAACCCTAAACCCTAAACCCTAAACCCCTAAACCCTAAACCCTCTGCCACAAGCCGCTAGAGGCCTTTCAACCTCAGCCCCAAGCCCTGACCTTTTCGAAATAATGCAGGCAGCTGATTAAGAATCCTTGGGCCTTTATTATGGGTTTTGTAAGGGTTCCTTTAAAGGGGTCTATAAGGGTTACTATAAGGGATCTATAAGGTTACTGTGAATGTAGGAACCTGATTAAGAAACTTTGGGCCTTTATTAGGGTTCTATAAGGGTTCCTTTAAAGGGGTCTATAAGGGTTACTATAAGGGATCTATAAGGTTACTGTGAATGTAGGAACCTGATTAAGAAACTTTGGGCCTTTATTAGGGTTCCTGATATGAATCCTACTATTTGGGCGTTGTAGGGCCAGGGTTTCTGAATCAGGTTCCTACATTACACGAACCACGAATCTAAATGAAACTCAAGACTCCTTGATTCAAGGACTGCTTGGCCCCTTAGGGAAAACCAACTTTAAACGCTAAAGCCATAAACTCTGCACTTGGATGTTGAAGCGTGAGCCCTATTACCCTAAACCCTGAAACCCTAAACCTAGAAACCATCTAAAACCCTAACCCTAAACGCGAAGAGTTGGGTGAGAAAGTAGGTGAGAAGGAGTGGGGTTGTAGCAACACGAGAGCTTCAGCTCTCGTTTCTTAGGTGTAGGCTTTTTGTTCTTTTCTATTTTTAGCCATCAAAAACCATGAAGTATGGGCTCGAATTCGAACAGCGCTAGGATATTTGTGCCTATTTAGAAGGGTTCTGCTATTTTGGGGTCCTGTAATCCCTAAAACCCTAAACCCTAAATCTCTTGCTGTAAATCTAGGAAAGGTGGAACCCGAAGACCAACCCTCCTGCATTCCCAGGTGGATCCGTGTCAAAGTCATGGTCTTTTTGGGGGAACCCTATCTAATTACCTCAGGGCTTAGGGTTTTTCGCTGAGAAGCTGATAAACTTTAACTTTCTGGGGTTTATAAAATCCGACCAGAATTGAAAAGGTCAACCTTTTTTGGGCCAGGGTATTCAGCCCCTAAGATTCTAATCTTAGTAGGGCACCCGATAGTGTGGGAACCCAACAGAGACGCTTGCTTGGACAACCACCCAGGAGTATCCGCAAGATCGTCTTCACATCATGCCCGTGATCACACCAGCCTTCCCGTTTCTCGGCGGCCGTGCTTCTCCCGTCTACTTTTTTGGAACATGGGACTTAGCAAGTGGGGGTAAAAAAACGTGGAAAATTAGGTAGCTATACTACTTAGAACCCCATGCAACTTAAGGGATCTTTATCTTTGCTTTCTAAGTCCCATGATCATCCAAGTGCTACGATAGTCCAAATTATCCTCGTCCTTCTCAGTGCACCACTAGCTTCGCTATGAGGTTTTCGAAGTTCAGATGGTGACTTTCGTTGTCCTTGCGAAGCTCCAACGCCCTTTTTTCGCATCGCTCCCACGAGGACTGTGTACTTTCCAGGCACTGTCTTGTTTCCCGAGGGTTATGATGGCTACTACAGTTGTTGCCCTGACTATAACTGCTTACTGGCCTGCTGCGTGACTGTCCCGCTGACGGATGTATTGGCCTGCTTGAAAGCTAGCTTCGCTTCGGTTCTCTTGCTTGCTTGCTGGCTGGCTGGCTGGCTGGTTGGCTGGCTGGCTTGCTTGCTTTTGCAGTAGTAAATGTAGCCAGCTCGATTCTTTTGCCGGTTTGTATTTTCCGCTAAGTTGTTATTATGTAACCGCTGACTATCTCTTCGATGTCGTCGTTGTTGGTGTTGTGGTTGCTGCTTCTGTATGTCGGTCTTGTTCTTCTCATACGCCCCAGCCCTCCGCCCCTCAACCCTAAACCTTAAAGCCTAAACCCTACCTTAACCCTGAAGAACCTACCGTTTTAAGGACTTATACAAGGAAATCATAATAAGGAACCCTAAAACCGTAGGTTCTTCGGGGCTAAGGTAAAGCCTGAAGCTTCCAAACCCTAAACCCCAAACCCTAAACCCCAAACCCTAAACCCCAAACCCTAAACCCCAAACCCCAAACCCTAAACCCGTAACCCGTAAACCCTAAACAAACTGGCAAGGTGTATTCTGGAGCCTCGGGGTCTGACAGCTTCGACTTTCAATGGAAACAATAATAACAATAGTAATAATATTCATAACAATAATAATAACAATAACAATAATAATAATAGTAATAGTAGTAATAATAACAATACTGGAAACAATAGCAATAGTAAGAATTCTAGTAATTAATATGAATATTAACAATATCTTTGTAAAGTAATAATGGTAAGAATAATCGTGATAGCTGACCATCACGATGATCATAGTTTTGGTCTTAAGAGTGCTGACAGTAATAACCATAATAGTCATATCCGTGTACACTGTGGCCATCCCGTCCGAGGTGCATGAACTCCACCCACAACGTTTCCGAAACGACGCCTGGCTGCAATACTTTCAATTGAATTTAGGGCTTAAGGTTTAGCGTTGAGGGTTTTTGCAACACCTAAACCTATATGCCCAAAGCCACAAATTACTATCTATGTTGGTATGTCCTTAGAGCCTCAGGGTAGACGGGATGAGACTCGAAACCCTTAATCCTTAAACTGTTGGCCCCATAATCCAATCAGTTTAGGCTTTGTAAGGTTTAGGGGTAATCTAGGGTTTAGGGTTTAGGGTTTCCTCAAAAGTAAGTAAAATAATGGCCCAATACCTATAAGAGGCTATTATTCTACATACTTTTAGGGTCCAGGTAGGGGTAATCTCATTCCCGACCCCTGAAACCCCAAAGCCCAGCCGATACATCAAGCCTCAAACCGGGACGAAGCGAGTCTCTATAACCCCCCAACTAAGGTACTTGGCACCTTAATTACTGTGCCTTGAGCCTCGAAGTATACAAGCCCTAAGCCCTATATAAACCCTAAACCCAAAGCCCCAAACCCAAAACTGTGGGTTTCCGAAAATAGGGGACCCTAATATACTACTCAAAATTTGTAGGATGCTTATTATAAGGACCCAAAATAAGGTACCCCCTAACTTTGGGAGCCTCCCAAAAATCAGAAGCCAGGACGAAGCGGATCATCCTCGAGGAGCTAGCCAGAGCAAACAAAGTCATCGAGCAGGCCGTGTCTCTTTGCACTCGGGGGCCCAAGGGTCAGGGGTCCCAAGGCATTTTAATCAGGGTTTATGATTAGGTTAGGGGTCGGTAATTGAGTTAGTCTTCCTCAAGGTTTAGGATAGGGCTCGGTAATTCAGTTAGTATTCAACGCCTTCATCGGAGCGGATTTGCAAAAGCAACTTTCTCGCTGCCTTAGTCTTCGACCCGTACGTGCTGGTGATGCTTCGAGGCCTCTGGTGCATGGGCAGCGCGGGGTCAACTTTTGGCTTTAGGGTTTAGGGTTTAGGGTTTGGGTCAGATGTTCGCGGCGTGCCCGCACACCGCCATGCATCCGTGCGAGCGCTTGGAAAACGCTTTGACGGCCTACTTGCATGTCCACCTTGGCCAAATGCTGGCGCAGCACACTGCCTAGCAGCAGGGCTTACCGGCTGGTTCCACTTACTTCGCGACCGCCACCGTGCAGCACCTCCTGGATTTGTGTGGCACTTTATACCCTAAGCCCTAAACCCCAAACCCAAAACCCTAAACCCCAAACCCTAAACCCTAAACCCCAACGGTGCCAGGCAGGGTTCCTTCATACCTTTTTCTGCAATACAACCCCCAAAGTAGCCGTAGCAAGGGTTTTAAGTTCGGGTCTGGCACTAGCAGCCTAGCATCCATCGTTAAGGCCCTAAGCCTTAAACTCTAAACCGGTTTAGGGTTTATAGGGCATAGCATATGCGGCAGATAGGGCCCCCCGGGGCTTGGGATCTAGGTTTAGCTTTGTGGATGATCTAGAACTTAGAGCTTACGGTCTACGCTGCGTTTATAGGCTTATATAGGGATTCGGTTCATGTTTGGGTTCGGGGTTTAGGGTGTGGGGTTTTGAGCTCGAGTTTCGGGCCACACTTCGGGTTTCGACTTCAGGACATCGAGTGTTATTTAGCCTGGAGCAAAACCGAAGCTTACACGATTGCGCCCCAAAGTCTGCTACACAGGCTCAACCGTAGATACTCCACCAGTTCCGCAGCACGGCGATGGGTTGGACGGAGACTTCTGAAAGCAATGAATATACTATGGTGGGCCTTAATAATTCCCCTATACTATTTTGTGGTTCCTTATTATAACTATAGTATAGTTTGGCCGCCAAACCCTATTCTAATTATTAAGGCCCCTATATTAATCTCCTCAAACCCTGGACCTTCCACTTCTACCTACAGCAGAAGCCAGAAAGTTGGAACATCATTAGCCTCGTGCCCTTAAAGTAAAGTATAGGGAATCCCAGCATGAATCATCCTAATTCTATGTTCCAACTTTCTGGGGTTCACTATAAACGCCCTAAGCCCTGAACCGCAAGCCCCATCCCCTCAACTAAGTGGGCCCCGAAGGCAAAAAACGGCCTGAATGACAACGGTAAGCTTGTGCCAAGAACGCCACGTAATTAAAAAAAAGGCCCGCAATAGAATCAATGGTATCTGCCGGGATCCCTTCATATGATCTCATAAACCTGTTTAAGCGCCGAAAGCCTTTGTTGAGTCCCCTATGTTCCCCAACGCCCAGAGCTCTGAAGCTTACAGCCCTGAAGCCTATACATCAACCCCTAAAGCGCTTTCTAGCATTGTTGACTTTACACCCGAAAACTCCCTAAACCCTCAACCCTGAACCCCAAACCGTGAACCCTGAGCTCTACACCCTAAACCCTGAACCCTAAAACCCTGAACCTTATCTTTTGAAGCTCTAAGATCTGAGGCACCAGTTTCGCAACTCTAAGTTTCTGCATGTCCGAAGCAAAATACCTTTTTACCTATAGTCTCCATTGTAGATCCTTTTTTGGGGTGTAAGTTTGTGGATCCTCAAATCCAAAAAGATAACTACAATGGAGACTATAGTTTGCATCCAAGATCATGTTGTGCGGCTTACTTAAGGATAGTTCTAGCATGTAACTCCAAGTTGTGCAGGTGGAGCGAGGAAGGTGCAAGTGGAGCGACGTCTACAGGCATAAATCTCAGGGACCAATGGCTGATTTGATTTCCGATGTGGACAAAGCTGGCTTTTGATGTCTATTCGACGGTCCATGGAAAGTCCTGACTGTTGAACAGGTTCTTTATTCTCCCCAATTGCAGGATTCATCTTGTAGCCATGTTGAAGTGAGTGGCCTTGAGTACTTACGGCTCGGGTTATCAGAGGGTTCATAAATTCGAGCAGCCCAAGGCCTCTTTCCTCCAACCGATCGTTTCTGCTCCATAGCCCATACCTGGACCCTCTAAAACCTTCCTTTTTAGGGTTCCCTGTTATGATTTCCTTTTATCCGCAAAAAGGTAGGTTAGTTGGGGTCATTGTAGCCCTTGTTTTGGCCTACGAAGCAGGCCAGAGGTTGGTTCAAGGTTCCTGGATAAACTCTAAACAGCCAACCAACAGCACATGTCACATGTCGAAGCTTGATAAGGTAGACCCTCTGCTGATAAAGCCTTTTGTGCCCACAATCAGAAGTCGCTGTTGGGTCCTACCGCGACCGTGTAAAGCCCTCTTGAGATCGAGAAAAAATCCTTGGAATCCTTGCACCGCTCTTGTGAAAGTGCTTTTACTTGCAGTAACGCGCCAACCCGAGCTTGAGAAGCTCTTGCATCATCGTTGTGCTTGCGCTCACAGCATGCTTCATCTATCCTTGAGCTGCATACTCCCACAAGCCCGTTTCTGGAGCCTACAGCGCGCGACATCCACTGCAAGCATCCCAGGCCCTAAACCCTCTACCCTGAACCCTACATAAACCCTACCCTAACCCTGAAGAACCTACCTTTTAAGGACTTGTATAAGGACATCATAACAAGGAACCCTAAAAAGGTAGGTTCTTCAGGGTCAAGGTAGACCACACAGACACCCTATCTCTGAACCCAGCATAAACCCTTAACCCTAAACCCTCCGCAGGCCTCTACCTTTCTTCAACCAGCACAAGTTCTTTCTGCTCATAGAAGTGTTGTCCTCGACGCCGCAGGCCGGGATCGCAGTGTTCCATGAACGCTCTGGGGCTCCAGTTTCTTTAGCATCCTTATCCCTAAGGCTTTAAGGACTGATATTTTGAGGCTTTTGGGCCCAAAGACCATACTATATGAGGCTTTTGGGCTATTTTGAGCCTTAGGGTATTGATTTAGAATAGGGTTCCCTTGAAAAGTCTCCTTTAAGGGTTGCACAAGGGCTCAAGGGATTTAGGGTTTGGGTGCCTTGAGAGTCAGGGTTTGGGTTCTGTTATGCTACAGTCATTTCGAGGAACCTTTACTTAGTAGCTGAGTAGGTAACCTTTAACCTTTTGGGGTTTATATAATCCTACCAGAATTGAAAGGTTAACCGTTTTTTGGGTTTATATAATCCTACCATAATTGAAAGGTTAACCCTTTTTTGGGCTAGGGTACTCAGCCCCTAAGTGTAGGACTTTAGGAACCCTGGGTTTACTTCCGACAACTCCTATACTACCCACATGGTGGGTTACAAGTCGGATAACTGGGCTGTCTATAGGGTCGGGTTTATGGCTTTAGGCCTTACCCTAAGGCTCCAAAAAGGGTCTTGGGCCTTCTGGGGGAGGGTTTCGGCTTTCCTTGCGAAGGCAGAAGAAGAGGAGGATAGTTCCCTAAGGGTCCAATGGACCCAATAATTAGGTACTTGGGTTTAGGATAGTAGTTAAGTAGCTCAATATTTAAGAGGCTGTCTATACTTGGAGGATCAGGGGACTTAGTAAGTAAGGTTATAAGTCCCCTAATTGGGGTTATAAGTAATTATAAGTATAGTTACCTTACTTATAACCCTAGTTACTAAGTCTCATGATCCTTTAAGTAGGGTCGGGTTTATGGCTTTAGGCCTTAAGGTTGCGGTTTTACTGGCTGAGATATCCGGGGAAGTTCTCGTGGCATCGGGCCTGGTGCGTTCAAGTTTACTTGATACTGCTGCCTGGTGGTATGTTTCTGGACTTCATCTTCGTGTTCCTCTGCCTAAGCCCGGAACCCTCAACCATCCGAAGCCCTAAACCCTAAAACCTAAAACCCTAAAACCCCGAAGCCCTAAACCCTAAACCCTAAAACCTAAAACCCTAAAACCCCGAAGCCCTAAAACCTAAAACCCTAAAACCCCGAAGCCCTAAACCCTAAAACCTAAAACCCTAAAACCCCGAAGCCCTAAAACCTAAAACCCTAAAACCCCGAAGCCCTAAACCCTAACACCTAAAACCCTAAAACCCCGAAGCCCTAAAACCTAAAACCCTAAAACCCCGAAGCCCTAAACCCTAACACCCTAAACCCCGAAACCCCGAAACCCCGAAGCCCTAAACCCTAAAACCTAAAACCCTAAAACCCCGAAGCCCTAAACCCTAAAACCCTAAACCCCGAAACCCCGAAGCCCTAAACCCTAAAACCCTAAACCCCGAAACCCCGAAGCCCTAAACCCTAAAACCCTAAACCCCGAAACCCGATAAGCCGAGCCAAGAAGCCGCTGTCGAGGTCTTCACCAAATGGACTGGCTGGATCGAGCTCGCGCCCCAAGGAAGTGGAGAGCTTCGGATTGTAGGTTTAATGGCTTACTACGGTTTGAGATTTAGGGTTTAGGGGGTTTAGAGGGTTTGAGGCATTGCGGCTGTTACTGCGGTTCCAGTGGGTGTAGATCTCAGTGCTATTGTGGAAGATGCTCAGTTTTTGTCTGCTCACGTGGGCTTATGGGCATCAGTACGTAGTTGGAACGATACTTCGTTTGGGCCCTGGACCGGAGTTTGGTGCTTGGGGTTTGCAATCGGCTTGGATTCTGCGCGGATTTGGGCCAGTTGAGGCCGTGCGGGAAGCCACTTAAGCTTCTCCAAGTGGTGTAGAGCCATTCACCCTACGCCCTACACCCCACAACCCAGCAACTCTAAAACTTCAAAAACCTTCCCACAAGCGGGAGGATCATGGGACGTAGTAAGTATAAAGTTATATGTGGGTCATAAGTATTTATAAGTATAGCTACCTTGTTTGTATCCCTGGTTACGAAGTCCCATGATCCTTTAAGTAGGAGCCAATTTGGGGTTCCAAAATCCCGTTCTCGTTCCCTTGTAGATGCCTTTGACGAACCCTTTCATGAACCTTGAACTTGAAGCAATACTTGGAAGATCATGGGACTTAGTAAGTAGGGTTATAAATACCTTAATTGGGGTTATAAGTAATTATAAGTATAGTTACCCTAATTATAACCCTAGTTACTAAGTCCCATGATCCTTTAAGTAACCCTTATAGACCCCTTTAAAGGAACCCCAACAGTTACCCTAGTTACTAAGTCCCATGATCCTTTAAGTATGCCCTGTTGAGCAGGTCCAAGCTTCGTCAGCTTGTGAAGCACCTGGAACAGATCCCGCCGCGTCCCCATTTCCTTGGTTTCATACCGGTGGTTAGGACGTTTAGTTACATTCTAGTATGACATAGTATGACCTTGTGTTTATCCTTACACTTGTGTGTGTATATATATATACACAAAGATACATATATACAAATATATAATTTATATAATATATACGTATGCAAGAAGTGGATGCCTACTATTTAGGCTTTGGAATTTGTGGGTAGGTTTTCACTGGCTGGGTCTTCCATTTGTTGGTCTCAGGGCTTGAGGGTGCAGGGCATTAGGCTTCAAGGTTTGAGGCTTGAGTCTGTAGGGTTTAGGGTTTAGGGTTTAGGATTTGATGTCTGAGAGTGTCCATTGCAGGGCTTGTGGATGTACGACGGTCAGGCATCATAACATGTCGGATCTAAACAGAACCAGCAGCATATGGTGGTTGGCGGAGAGCCCAGGGCACCCTTACAACACAAGTTACAATACAAGGCCCTCTAGGGGCACCTGGACTCTCAAAGTCTGTAGAATAATAGCTTTTTGATTGGGGGGTTGGGAACTGGGTTTTGGAGTACCATACTTTAATACTTTTTTCTTAAAGGAACCCTTATGAAATAAAAAATTATACTTTTTTTCTCCCTGGTTACTTAAAAGCCCAGGGAAGGGGTCTCGGGTGCCCAGGAGCCACCGGGATCAGGGCCATGGTTGTACTGAAAGTGGAACCCAAAGCTCTCAATCCATACTTGGAGGATCAGGGGACTTAGTAAGTAAGGTTATAAGTCCCCTAATTGGGGTTATTGGTAATTATAAGTATAGTTACCTTACTAGTAACCCTAGTTACTAAGTCCCATGATCCTTTAAGTAACCCTCATAACCCGACATGAATCGCCCTTAGCTTTAAAGCCCTGGCCCGAAACTGCATATCCCTAGACCCCTAAACCCTAAACCTTAAACCAACCTGCACAAACAACTGCAAGCGACTTCACGTGCTCTAGTTGAATACGCGAGGGTTTACTACTTGGAGGTTCATGGGGCTTATCAAGTAAGATTTTAAGCACCTTACACCTTACTTGGGGTTATAAGTAGGTATCTACCAAGTCCCGCGACCTTTGAAGCATGCTGCCGATATGTCGCCATTATCCGATAGGGCAGAAGTAGACAACATAAAAGGTAACTGGGCTTTGGAGTACCATACTTTAATACTCTTTTTCTTAAAGGAACCACTGCGAAATAAAGGCTTATACTTTTTCTCCCTGGTTACTTTAAAGCCCAGGTAACCCTACACCCGAACCCCTTAGCCGGATTTTGGCTAGGCTATTATTTAAAGGATCATGGGACTTAGTAACTAGGGTTATAATTAGGGTAACTATACTTATAACTACTTATAACCCCAATTAAGGTACTTATAACCTTACTTACTAAGTCCCATGATCCTCCAAGNAAAGGATCATGGGACTTAGTAACTAGGGTTATAATTAGGGTAACTATACTTATAACTACTTATAACCCCAATTAAGGTACTTATAACCTTACTTACTAAGTCCCATGATCCTCCAAGTATATATGCTTCGCAAGAGCACAAAAGAGCTCAGATGGAAGTTAGGATTTTGGGGTCCTTATAATAAGGATCCTACTATTTAGGGTACTATATTAGGGTTCCATATTTTCGGAAACTCCCATAAGGGAGGGATTTGGGGCTAAGGGCTTCCGAGGTAGGGTTTCTTAGGGGTACATAGAAATCATTTTTAAGCTTTTGGGTTCCTATAATCCCTAAGGTACAGCTCAAATTCAAGTTTTTGCTAGGGGTCAAAGTTCAGTATAGGTTTAGGGTCTACTAATTCGGCTTTGGGGTTTGGGACGGTTTAGGCGTTATGGTTTACGATATAGGGTTTGCAGGGTTTATAGGGTTTAGGGTTCAGGGTTCAGGTCTGCTAGCTACCAGCTACAGTACCGGAACAAGCAATCCTACCTATAAGACCCACAGCCGTCCAAAACGTGCCGCACCCATCCCCCCATCCCAGGTCCGTGCAAGTCCGGCCGGAGCCTCGTGCTGCAGCAGCAGCAGCTTGCTTGCTGCTTGCTGGGTGAGGATGTTGGCAAGTATATGGCAAAATCTGGCAAGTAGATAAGGGCCGTTTTGACGGTGATGCCAGAAACCCCCCAAAAGCGTTGGATTCCGGAAACCGCTCACCGCCAAGATCTTATTTTGTTCGTCGCTTTCTGTCTAGCCCGAGCAATCCAAAGACCTTCAGCCCGAATGCGAAGCATCTGAGACGTGTTTGGGTCTACTTGGAGGTTCATGGGTAGTTATAAGTCCCCGAATATGGTACTTATAACTCCACTTATAACTACCCATGAACCTCCAAGTAGGGTCAAGGCCTCAGAGTCTAGGGTTCAGGTCTTTGGGGTTAACGGTTTAGAGTTAGATAAGATATTGAGACCCCGCCAAACCTGAGCCTCAAAGCCGACACCTGAATGCTTGCAAGCACCAATCCCGAGCCGTTTTAGACACCGGTTAGGGTTTAGGGTTTAGGGTTTTAGGGTTTAGGGTTTAGGGTTTAGGGTATAATAACATCCTGCAGAACCTCGCGAGCACCTGAAGCATCCCCGAAGCCTTGCAACCCCCCACGCACAAAGCGAAACTGCAATGACTAGCGCTTAACCCTAAACCCTAAACCCCTAAACCCTAAAACCCTAAACCGTGCGCTTAACCCTACAAGCCCAAAGAATCCTGAGCCTCACCTCCCCACCCTGTAAAACCAAAAAACCAGACCTTCCAAAATCCGTTATTTCAGGAATATACCGTAAATCATAAGGGGGATCCTCTTCTACTTAAAGGTCTACGCCTCCACTGAGGGATATTGGGAGCCCTGAACCCTAAACTCTAAACCATAAAGCCCTAAACCCAAAGCTATATTCCTTAATCAAGGGATTTTGGAAGGTCTGGGAACCCTAAACCCTAAACCCTAAGCAACCAAGGCCGTGGCCGAATCATATCCCTTTCCAGGACCTCCATCGGTTATCAAAGCAGGGGGTTTTAAGGGTTCCTTTGAGGGGATCTATAGGGTTCCTTAAAACGGATCTATGGGGTTTAGGGTTAAGGGGTTCTCAAAAGCTGGAGGGTTCATAGAGGGGCCTCAATAATTACCTATACTATTCTTGGGGTTCCTTTTTACATTTATAATGTAGTGGGCCCCCAAATCCTATTCTAACTTTAGGAATTTAGCCTTTGAGGGGCTTTAGGGCTTAGAGTTTCGAGTTCAGGTTTCTGAACATGCGGTCGACTTAGTAGCTGAGTAGGTAACCTTTAACCTTGTGGGGTTTATATATTCCTACCATAATTGAAAGGTTAACCTTTTTGGGGCTAGGGTACTCAGCCGAAGCTTCAGATTTCAGCGTGTAGCTTGCACAGTTTGGAGTTTGGGGTTTTTGAGCTGCGGGTTTAAACCCCTAAACCCTAAACCCCTTAGAGTCTAGAGCAGTTTCGGGGTTCATAGTGCAGGGCTTAGACCAGTGGTTTTTTCGGTCTGAGCTTTTGCTTTGCTGGGTTTGGTACGGCTAGTACTAGCTCATGGTTGGGATAGGATTAAGATGTACATGTTTATTCCTTATTGGGTTTAAGTATACCCATAAAAAGTGTAAAATGTTTTTCAACGATGACAAATTATTCCTTATTGGGTTTAAGTATACCCATAAAAATGTAAACTGTTACCCAACTATGACAAAGAGTAGGTACTGTGGACTTGAAAGGATCCATTAAGATTACCCAACTATGACAAAGAGTAGCACTGCTCTTCTCATGGGGGTGCTTGGGTCAGGTAAAAAAGCCCAAAGTTCAGGCTCAGGTCTGTTATATTGTAATTGTTAGGTTTAGGGTTTAGGGTTTAGGGTTGTCGCTCGCAGTGTGAGAACAGCTGAGAGTATCTGAAGGTAGGGGTTGGAGATGTATTTTAGAGGTGCCTACATCGTTGCCACTACTATTCGCTAGGGCTCCTTATTCGAACTAGACTTACTGAAATGTGCTCGAAACTCAACACCCTATGGAAACTCTGCAGGCCTCTCTTCATACAGCCCTTACAGGAACCGTACTCTAATTATTAAGAATCCCATTTTAAACATATCGAGGGCCGGAACCCGCAGGCCTGTTGGCGTTTTCGTTGAAGGTGCCAGCACCCTATAATCCCACGGTTCAAGGTTTTAGGGTTTAGGGTGAACCCGAAGAGCCCTACGCGCCCCAAGCCCTAAACCCTCAGACATCATGCACCCCTGTGCAGTGATTAGCAGACGAATCCTCATACACGAGACACGAGTGGTCGTTCATGACGACCCACGGCCAATAAGGCTCCCGAGGAAAATCCACCGAATGTTGCAGAGACAGGCAACCTGAGACCCACATGGAGCGATCCGTGGGACCAAGATGCGTATGTCCCTCTACCAGGAAATGCCCTCTGTGTGCTCAGAAGATGACGAGTGGCTTGCTGAATATCCTGACTACGAAGGGGTCAACTTCGTGCTGATGTGCTTCGCGCTCGGTTGCGTTTATTGCTTTCGTCGGCGCTTCTGGAGTGTAGCTCCCAGGTCGGGCCTGTGCGGAGACACGTGGCTGCACGTGGCTATTGGGTCGTCCAGGTCCTCTTGTCACGTGCATTGGCTTAGCTCCTGGGATTCCCTTGCGAAGGCAGAAGAAGAGGAGGATAGTTCCCTAAGGGCCCAAAGGACCCAATAAGAAGGTACTTAGGTTTCGGATAGTAGTTATGTAGGTTACTATTTGGGAGAGTATATGATTATTAGGTACTTGGACCCTCAGGGCTTATGGAGAAGACGGCGATGACAGCCAGGCTTGATGGAAAATCTTCGCCAGATGCGTAGTTGCTCCGAGATGATATGGCAGAGCAGGATCTCTCGAGAACCGGGGGTTTGTGATGCCACGTGCGAGAACAAGCAGGTAGGTAACTGGGCAGGGCCATGTTGTAGGCAATTGGACAACAGCGTGTAATATGGAGGCCTTAAGAATTCCCTATACTATTTTGGGGTTCCTTATTATGTAATTGTAGTATAATGGGCCCCAAGACCGTATTCTAGTTATTAAGGCCCCTATTAAGGACAGATATTGGCTCGTATACTTTACTGGTCTTTATTTAACTTTCAACCCTTACCAATTTACCAGCTTGAATCCCCTACCACTAAGTCCCCAAAATCCATTCTTTCCTTAGCCGTCATATTCTTGTTGTTTCAAGGCCTAAGTATACTCTATATCAGGCGTAATCTCGGTACACAGGCCCATAGGGTCGTCTATACCGCCGAGGGCACAGCAAAAGTCCTACACGTCAGACCCGGACCCTAAATGGGAGTTTCCGAAAATAGGGGACCCTAATATAGTACCTTAAGTACTAGGATCCTTATTATAAGGACCCCATACTAAGGTACCCCGAATTTTCGGAAACTCCCAAATTAAACACGAAGCCCCAGACCGCATACCTTAAAGCCTGAGCTCTACACCCTAACGCCAAACCCTAAACTCTACCTAGAGGCTCATACCCTACCCCTTTTTTAGGATACCTAGATTTATGGTTAGGATCTGTTATCTTAAAAAGTAGGTGCCCTAAAAACGGGGTAGGGTATGAGCCTAAACTCTAGACCCTGAACCATGGAACCAGAAGGATCCAGACTGGAAGCACGCCCTCTCCATCTTCATGGGCTTGTCAGCAGCCCAGGGGGGTGTTTAGGGCTTCAGGGGTTCAAGGTTTACAGTAGAAGCCAGAAAGTTGGAACATGGCTTGAGGAAGATTAGTGCTAGGATCCCTTATATTTTACCTTAAGGGCATGAGGATAATCATGTTCCAACTTTCTGGCTTCTACTGTAGGGGCTTCCTTTCCCTAGTAAGTAACGTCTCTTATTGGGTTCTTTCAGGGATGTCCATAAGGGTTCCATAAGGTGATTTGTAGCGGTTCTTTAGGGGCTTAGGGTTTAGGGTTTAGGGTTTAGGGTTCTATAAGTGCTTCATAAAGGGGGCCTTATAGTTCGCACTGGGTAGTTCTCTGAACTTAGGGCCCCTTTTAGGGTCCTTTTCTTTAATAAGTGTTCCCCGCTATTTTGGGGTTCTACAAAGGACTCTAGCTTTGAGAACTACCCATAAAAGAGGGGCTCATGATTTGTACACCGCATAAGTATACCCACAAAGCCAGCTTGAATTAGTGAAACCCCTATAGTATCCCTTATCTTCGGGGCTTGATCGTAGAAGCCAGGAAACAGAAGCATGAGTATCCTGATGCCCTGAAGGAAAAGCACAAGGAATGCCAGCACGCATCAGCCTCAATCCACATTCCCTAAACCTTGAACCCTAAGCCCTAAACCCTAAACCCCGAAACCCTAACCCCCAAACCCTAAACCCTGAACCCTAAACCCCTAACCCCTAAGAAGCCCCTTATCCCCTAAACCCTAAGCCTAAACCCAACTGGTGCTGGCTGTCAGGATGTTACACAGGAGCTTTTGACGGCGCCTGATGGGGTACTATAGGGGCCTAAATAATTACCAATACTATTTTGGGGGTTCCTTATTATGATTATAGTACAATGGGCTCCAAAATCCTATTCGAATTATTAAGGCCCTACATTAGCCGAGCACGGGAAATTTGATGATGTTCGTTTATTTGACATAAGACCACGGCAGCGGCATCAGTTCGGAGGAAGCACACTTTTACTTCAGAAGTACCTTGATAAAATCTTAGCTGCCAATTCGAAAGCAAAAATGAGGTTCAACTCTCTCATAGCCATCCGTTTTTCTTTCGTAGTTCTGTTAGCGCAGTATACTTCTGGAAGTTTGATATTTCATGTCCTTGGTGTTGGGGAAACAGGACGGGCTTGCTTTTCAAATGGAGAGTGGGTGGCTTTTTGGCATTAGGGGCCCTTGGCCTTCATTAAACCTCAAACCATCGATTCTCATAGACTCCTAAACGCCAAAACTCTAAACCCTAAAGCCCCAAAAACCCTAAAACCTATAGAACCCTTACCCGAGGGCCCCTTAAAGCCCTAAACTCTAAAGCCCCAGAGCCCGACACACCCGCAATCCGGGCGGTCCTCATTTTGCCTTATAGTAGCTGAGTAAGTAACCTTTAACATTCCCAGAGGGTCCCACATACATTCAGGGCACTCTATCATGAAGCTGGCTTGGTGTCCGGAATCTGGGCCTGCAAACTGGGCCGAAAACCTCAACAAAAAGCTGCTTAACGGTCAACGTTGCTTGTGCCCAGCTNACCGGGTCCCACCAAGTACGTATCAGGACACGTGCAAGGCTGGTGGTTTTGAGGGCACGATTTTGAGTCCAGAAAATGCTCATGCTTCCGGCTTCAACATAGTGTGCCTCCATAGTACACTACCATTATGGAATTAGGTCCCCAAAACCAAAATAGGGATGGTTTTTTGGGTGCCTAATTCCATAGGTAGTGTATATGGACCCTCTGGGATTTTGGGGTTTATATAATCCTAACATGTTTAACAAGGTTAACTTTTTTGGGCTAGGGTACCCAGCCCGTAAGTTGGAGACCCAGTGCTTTTCACGTTTGCTTCCTTTTCACCTCCGGCAGGTCGACCGGTGTTGAAGGCTCTGATTGAGGAAGTTTAAGATATCATCCTAGGATTTCGGGTGGTTTAGGTTGTTGTACTTCGCGACGACCACTTCAGCAACTTCTCCAGCCAGTCGGTCATCGAACGCTGAGCCCTGCACCTAAGTCTAAGGACCTTGGAGAAAACAGGTGGGCGCCAAGGTCAAGCCGTGAGCCGTGGCTCGTGTTAATGCTTCCTCGGGTAGTTCAGGCACCAAGACCAGAAGCCAGAAAGTTGGAGCATGAAAACCCTAACGAGGACTTATGCCCCTAAGGGCCCTTAAGGTTTAGGATGCAGGGTTGAGCGTTTTGGGTCAAGAGTTTCAGTTTACGGTTTAGGATCTCGGATGTCGGGTATGGGGCTTAGCGGAATCCCAACACGGATCCTCATGATCCCGTCTTCCATCTTTCTGGAGTTTGGTACGATACTCCCTTGAGGCTCCATGTACCTACATAGTATATATTTAGGCCTTAAAGGAGGTCCTATAAAGGTACTTTAAGGCCTAAGTATTAACTGTAAAGGTACGTGGAGCCTTAGGACTCACGAGCTGGATGCGTGGACAACCTAAGTAACTCACCCCATGTCCCCAAAGGCTCCATGGAGCCTTAAGGGTTCCTTTAAAGGAACCATAAGGGGTTCTAGAAGAGATCTATGAGGGTTCTATCATAGGGTTTAGTTTAGGGTTTATGGCTCCATGTACCCAAATAGCAGGTACTTAGGCCTTAGGGACCCCTTTAAGGCCTAAGTACCTACTTTCCGGGCACTTGGAGCCTCAGGGGTCTAAAGCAGCCAGGCTCCTTTGTCTCAGAGTTTGGGGCTTTAGTGGTTTGGATGTTTAGGAGTTTGGCTGGAGTAGGTTGGTAAGGTTCGGGCAGCTCCGGCGTTGACTCGAAGTGAGAAAACGTGCGAAACCCTGCATGAGGTCCTCAATCATCAGATCCCTGTAGTATAGGAGCCTGTGTCACTAGTAATACCATTCCCTAGGGCATCATATACGCCCCAAGGCCGTATTTCAATCATTAAGGCCCCTGTCTCAGTTGCCAGAGGGCTTCGGACCCCAAGGGGGTGGGGGGTGTGGGGGGGTTATGGGCATTAAGGCCCCCTAACCCCCCTCTCACCCTCCTAAGGGTCCCTATGAAGAGGGCTTCGAAACCCAAGAAGTTGCAGTGAGCCAGGTGGACCTTCGAAAAACCGTCATCCACTTCGTCGAGATCATCAATAGCTGGCTCGGTCCTCGTAAGAAACACCATTATATGTATATACAGTTTATATATATATATATATATATATTTATGTATATTTATATTTATATTAATTCATTTATATAGATATAGATATATTTGTATACATGTATGTGCACACATGTTTAGTTACTAAGTTTAGTTGTTTGTTTACCTCTGTTTTTGCACAGCCACAATACGTATGCAGTGTATGTATGCTTGCATGCAGGCAGGCATGCATGTATGTATGCATATATATATATATATGTATGTATGTATGTATGTATGTATGTATGTATGTTTGTATGTGGTTGTTTGTATGTTTGCTTGTATATATGTGCATATATACACATACGTTTGGGTTTATGTGGCTTGAGCTCTGTTTCAAGATTTCATCAGGGCTTCAACAAGGTCAAGGCTCCAGGATTGAGAGGATACGTAAGGTACGGTTGATGGACAAAATCCTGCATTACCCATAATAAGGAATATACCATAATTCCCATAGTTTAGGGTACTTAAAGTAATGCAGGATTTTGTCCATCAACCGTATCAGGAGACTTTTGAAGTGACCTTAAGCCTATACTTTGGGGGGTTGTCAAAATACAGTCCCTTTTTTGGGGGCACCCTACATATTAGGTGGCGTAATATATTAAGGATCCAAGAAGGGACCATAATTTTGACAACCACCCACAGAACTACCTAACTTACGTCTATTGCTCAAGTGTCCAAGTACCCAAATGTATTGTTGTGGACTGCAAACCGTACTATTTGGGTACTTGCGCCCTTGAGATGGAAACCAGCGAACCTCCAGGTCCTATATGAGGTTCCGGGCGTTATATCGATAGTGGTAGTATACCTGGATACTCTGGGCTATAAACATCCACGAAGCCCAGCGACATTCTGATGCCCTACCCCTTGTTTAAGGGTACCTACCTTTCTATATAACAGATCCTAGCTAAAGAACTAGGTACCCTGAAAAAGGGGTAGGGTATGAGCCTCCAGGTGTGAGCATCTGTGAGACCCTCTTAACTCTACTTCTGGCCGTCGTTAAAGGGGACCTTACTGAGAGGGTCTATATTATATCCTCAAGGGTCCACCTAATCCTAACTCCTAAACCCTAAGCCCTAAAATTCCGTTTAAGGAACCCTTATAGATCCCTTTAACGGAAGCCTATGATGATCTGTGAGCTGTGCGACCTTCTGGGTTGAGGCCGGACAAGTCGCAGCACTCCGGTCAGTGTGAGATGCGCGCCTTCGCCTCGGTGTCTACTATAGGAGGCTTAAGAACTACCTATACTGTTGTTTTTAGTATTTAAGGTGAAGGGCCTCAGGGCTTCACTTTTTTCGGGCTGGGGTGTTGGAGGCTCTTCGANCCCTCTGTGTGTGTGGTGGTGCGTTTTCCCTTGTGTTGTTTTTTAATGGGGTTTGTAATTTTCTTTTCTGTTTTTTTTTTTTTTTTTTTTTTTTTTTGGGGGGGGGGGTGCTTTTATAAACATAGTGTATTAGGGGCCTTGTTACATACCTATAGTATGGTGGAGGAGTTCCTTATTATCATAAATGTAGGATAATGTCGCCAAAACCCTGTTCTAATTGTTCAGACCCCTATGTTATTGCGAGGATGCAGATTCGAGGCTTGGGGTTTGAGGGACCGAATTTGGGATGTAAGGTTGAGGGCATTGAGTTTTTAGGGTTTACTGCGCGGCTTGTGTCAGGGATGAAGGGACTTGGCAGGAAGGGCTACATATGATTCTTTTATGGCTAGCTGCTTGCTGCAGGCAGCTGTGTATATCAATTCTACTTTTTCTGTTAGGGCCCTATACTGCACTTTCCTGTGTGCATTGCAGATACCAAATTAGGTAATGATAACCATTCTTGTAATGGTCCCTGAAGCTTCATAGTCAGGTTATATTGTTTTGGGTCCAGAATTTCCGGGGCTTTGACGGTTTAGGCTCGGGTTCTCTGATTTTCCCGTTGTTCGTAAGGTCGATCTTGAAATATCATGTGCAGGGAGGTTGAGGGTCTGGAAGATTTAGACTGAGGCTGAATGCGGGTGCTTGCTCGTTTGGTGCGAACCTACTGTGAATTCAAAAACTTCACCACAAGGCCTGTACCCAGACCCCCCGGGAGGATCTAGAAAGTAGATCCCCTAATTTGGGGCCCCATACTACTAAGGGTACTTTATAGGCACCCCCCATTAAGGGATCTACCCCTGAACCCTAAAACCCTAAACCCCTAAACCCTAAACCCCTCACCCCCATTTTGGGATCTACTTTTGGGATCCTCCCTTAAGGGGTCTGGGTAGAAGCCGTAGCCTTTGCGTCTCGGCTCTTATCTCCAATGGAGCTCCAGAGTTTTTGCCAACTCATGCCATTCAGAAATCATGACTCGATTTAGGGTTTAGGGGGTTTAGGGTATAGGGTTTAGGGCTTAGGGGGGTTTAGGGTTTAGTGTTTAGGGATTTAGGGTTTAGGCGTTTAGGGTTTAGGGCCTGGGGTACCTCCCTGACCCAGACCACGGTCGCCAAAACCAAGCACTTTCAACCTACATATGACGCCCAACACATGGGGGTTGATCAAAATTATGGGCCCCTTTTGGTCCCCTAGACTATAAGGAATATACTATAATACAGACCCCAAAAGGGCCCATAATTTTGATCAACCCCCACATGCAGCGCGTTGCTATGTGCCCTGCGACTCGGCCAGCATGCTACGCATCATGCTGCTCTCGGGGGAAGAGGTGGGTTCTCCTTGAGTGCACATCTTGCCTCAAGTCAACACAAGAGGGATATACTCTGTATGTATGTGTATATATATATATGTATGTATGTATGCATGCTTGTATGTACTCATGCATGCACGTATGCATGCACGTATGTATGTATGTATGTATGTATGTATGCGCGTATGTATGTATGCATGTATGTATTTATGTATGTATGTATGTATGTATGTATGTATGTCTATGCTGGTATCTGTGTATGTATGTATGTATGCATGTATGTATGTGTGTAATATTTATTTATTTATATACATATCATATATCTGCATGTACTTTCCTATAGGGTGTAAATGCTTTCCAGCATCGTTGTCAGACCATTACAGAAGCCTTATTGCACCAATTAGCCCGGCCAGGTTGCGACGATTCCTCTCATCGAGCTGAGCGATGTGAAGTTCTTGAAGCAGCGACTGCATTTGCAGCACGGCCTGCAGCCGCGTTTCAGGCAACGACTTCTCTACAAGGGCAACACCTTAGATGATGCAGTCAGGTTGGACTCTACAGTGGATTTCGATGCTGCTTCTGTGACGTTTTGCGAGGAGTCCGAATCGAAACAAAGATCCCCTGCAACGTCTGAGCAAAAATCCGTGGGTGATGCGGCTTTGAAGCGGCAGCTGGATCCGGGGGACAGCCTACCACCACCATGCAGGCAAAAGCTTTTGCAGGAGCACGGGAATTCGAATGACTCTATGAAGCTGAACACCGTGATGGATCTGCAGGTTCTAATATTGCCATTCTCCGGAGCTTCAAAGAGGCAGCAAAAGGAGCTGTACCAAGCGGCTCGCTCCGGTGTTTTGGACGAGGCCGGATATTCCGTACCGTGCGCTGATGACAATTCCGGAAATCTTGATTTAGGGGGGTTTAGATTTAGGGATTTGGGGGGTGGGGGTGGGGGTAGGTCGTTTAGATTTACTACTTCAGGGGTTAAGGTTTCAGGGTTTTCCTCCAAACTCTCCGTTGGCCGGATTTGCAAATTATCGGAAGATCCCCGCCTACCCCCCTCCGAACTTACCTTTGTGTCCGGTGAGGTTGAAGCTCTGCTACAGCTTCCCAGAGACCCGGATGCCGCAGTGGATGCTTTCGGTCGTACACCACTGATGCATGCATCTGAGAGGGGCCACATTGAGGTCGTAGAGCTTCTCTTAGAAGCTCGTGCTCAGGTGGATTCTAGGCTGTTCAGCGGTAAACCTTCTTGCTTTGTTTATTATGTTTGTTTCTCTCAAGCTGCCAATGTGCCTCTTGAGTGTTTGCCTTTCGGGAAGTCAGAACCCTTCTTGCTTTTTGTTTCCAGATTCCTATGATAACTATACAGAGCTACCTCATATACACTTAACCTTTTTCCTACTGGGATATGGAACAACCCAGGATCTGTGCAACAACTACGGTGGTGCAGCACTGACGGACGCAGCCTCCTACGGTCGGTATCGCGTCGTGCAGTTGCTGATGGAGGCAGGTGCTGAGAAGGATTTGCGGAACAATCGTGGCCGCACCGCGCTGATGGACGCTGCAATCAACGGCCATGCTCAAGTCGTGCAGTTGCTTCTGGAATCTGGTGTTGACAAGGATTTGTGCGACGATTTAGGCCTCACTGCACGAATGATGGCAAAAGCAAGGCAACACGATGATGTCCAGCAACTGCTGGAGACGGAGGATGTGCCAGATCAGCAAGAACACGGGCTGAAGCCTTGCGATACGAATATCGGGTCCTTAATAATTAGAGTCGGGTTTGGGGGGCTTTAAGGTGCCAGCTTTGCATTCTTTCCAGAATCTCAATGGTCCGACCTCTCTGATTGAGAACACGAACAAGAGCATTATTAGCGGTTTAGGGTTTAGGGTTTCAGAGAAGTGTAGAAGGAGGAATGTAGATCTTATATCTGCTACAGAATGAGAAGTTCATGTAACTGGTTTGAGCCTTCGAAGCGACATCCCCAGCAAGCTTGCCGTGGTGTCGCAACTGCCGGCACAACGCATGTGTCTTCGGGTTGATCAGTTACCATTCTCGAGGCTTTCTCCACCAGGCTCCAGTACCCAGACAAATAGGTGGATCCCTTAAGGTGGCTCTATAAAGAACCCCTTCAGTAGCATTGGGTCCCAAATTGCGGATTCTATTTTCGGGATAATCCCGGGGATCTGGGTAGCCGCCATGCTGGTGTGGTCAGGTTACCGGCAATGTGCCACCAAGCTAAAACGTTCAGGTTGCAATTACGTGGTTTAGGGCAGTTGAGAGCAATTTAAGGGTTTAGACGGTCTAGAGTCACCCTGCTCACTATCAGTTGCGTCTTTTCCTGAAAGGTAAAGGTAAAGCTAAAGACACCCCCCCCTAAAGCCTCAACCCTACATCCTCCAGAGCCCCTTTTCAGCGCTTCCACGCCCGCCTGCTCCAGCGCATGCTTAAGGGTCCGAGATGTGAAGCCCATAGAACTCTTGTAGTCACACGTTAAGGAACCCTAAGCCCTACAGAACCCTTATAGTCACACTTTAAGGAACCCGAAGCCCTACAGAGCCCTTATAGTCACACGTTAAGGAACCCTAAGCCCTACAGAACCCTTATAGTCACACTTTAAGGAACCTTAAGCCTAAACCCTACACACTACCCAAAGGCCCCAAAGTAGTTCCTTTCGGGCTTCATATTTAGAACTCTACAAGGTAATCCCAAAAAGGAACTACTCTCGGGCCTTTCCCCAAGGGTCCAAGTACCCAATAATCATATACTCTCCCTAATCCTAACCTACATAACTACTATCCTAAAACCGAGTACCTGATTATAGGCCCTGAACCCCTATAGTACCCTTATAGATCCCTTTAGAGGAACCCTTAACCCTAAAACCGAGTACCTGATTATTGGGTCCTTTGGACCCTTAGAGCCTTTGGGTGAACCAGAGGTCCGAGATGTGAAGAGAAAGGATCTGCCGGATTATGTGCTTCAGGACTGGCGATCTCCATGGGTTCCTTTAAGAGGGCTGGTTGAGGGTTGAGGGTTTAAGGTTTAGGGTTCAGGGTTTAGGGTTTAGGGTGTAGGGGTTTAGGGCAGGGCTCCTTTAAAGGGCCCATGTATCCATATAGTAGATACTTCGCCTCTAAAGTATGTAAATTGGGACTGCTTTCGTGCCAAAGTATATACTATATGAGTACATGTACCCTTAAACCATGAACCCTGAAGCCCTTACAGAACCCTTCCAGAATCCTAACAGTAGCTCTTACTGGCCCTTAAGGGGATCTCGAAAGGAACCCTTACGGGGTCTATGCCGTGCTTCGTTTTTTTTGGGTTTCCTATGCTTGCGGTAAGGTGCCTTACGTCCTTGATGATCTATCGAAGGCTTACCGTTGTTCTAGGATGTTGTTGTTGTGGTTGGGTTCTGCTTGCACCTTGTTGCTGTAGGGTTTTGGGAACCTAGTAGTAGAGTAGGTAACCTTTAACCTTTTGGGGTAGTATAACCCCTACATAATCCTTATATTATTACTGTATGAAAAAGGGTTAACCTGTGGTTCCCCCTGATACCCCACAAGTAGGGGAAGGTTTAGGCCCAGCAGTTTCAGTTTCCGGTCCGAGGGTGCAGACTGGAGATTTTCCTTAGCGTTCTTCTGGTTGGCTTTTTGGACTTTAACTTTTGGGGTTTCTACATGAACTATAATAAGGGGGCTAAAAGTTCTTCAACTTTTAAGAGGGGTTCAGAAGTCAGCCAAGTTTCTGTGAGAACTGAGAGTTTGGAGCTAAAATGCCTGGCTTGAGACTTTGCCAGGGCAGGTCAGATGATATTGAAGCCAATCGGGTTTCCCGAACCATAGGGTCCAGGCTAACTCTATAGATCTTGTGTTTGGTGCTTACATGGTTTATCTATTGATATTGCATCTTCGAGGCGCTATTTTCTGGTTCTTGGGGGCCCTCAGCCGCAGAGAGCTCGTTGGCACCGATTGGTACCCATGAACCAGCAAGCAAGGCGAATGGGGTAAGTCAAGGTGGTTAAACGGTCGGGGCTTGAGGAGTTGGGGATTGTAGGTCATATAGGGGTGTCCAAGCCAGTTGGCGGCCCCTTGTTTGGAGTGGGCGGCTGGGTTTGCACAAGGATCCGAATAATGTAGGGGCCTCAATAATTACCTATACTATGTTGGGGGTTCCTTATTCTAGATACAGTGTAATAATGAGCCCCAAAACCCTATGTTTGGTCGTAGTTTGTTATAATATACAAACCCAGCAGCGAAAGTGTGGCCAGTCTAAAGCTTACAAGTGGGTATTTGTCAAAAGTATGATCTCTTTTTGGGTATGCTAAATCATAGGTGCCGTAGTATAATAGGGACCCCAAAAGGGACCACAATTTTGACAACCACCCAAGTATCAAGGGATTTGGAGAGGACAGCCGGAAGTGAGTTACGTGTGTCAGCTGACTTGAGTTGTAAACTTCTCAAAGTCACACGACAATCTCCTTCTCTAAAAAGACCATAGAAGCTGTAGAGGCCTTCCAACACTTCTGCACGTGCAGTGCTTGCTAAGCCCCTTGACATTCAAAGAGCAGTCAACACCCCTGAGAGCCCAATACCCTGTATAGGTAAGACGATTCCTTGAACTATATATATACTAAGATGCAAAGCATATCAAAAAATAGTTTCCTGTTTCCTTTTTTTCCTTCTGTGAGCGCTTTGGGCACCCGTGCGATGGGGCCGATCCCTAAACCCTACCCTGAACCCAAAATCCCAAAACCCTAAAACCCAAAACCCTAAACCCCGCAACCCAAAATGGACCTTGTCTCCTTCCCAGCAGGATGCAAAGAAGCCCTCTGGACCAGGCCGGAACCCCAGAGAACTGCCAGGATCCGTTAATTGAGGAATATACTTAGGGTTTAGGGTTTAGGGGTTTAGGGTCTTGGGGTTTAAGGTTTAGGGTTTAGGGGTTTAGGGTTTAGGGGTTTAGGATTTAGGGGTTTACGGTTTGGGGTTTAGGGGTTTAGGGTTTACATAGGGGTTTAGGGTTTAGGGGTTTAGTTTAGGGGTTGAGGGTTTAGGGGTTTAGGGTTTAGGAGTTTAGGGTAAACTGGGGAATAGACTGTAGATCACAGCAATACGACCCCCTCTATAAGTGAAGGTATATTCCCCAACTAACGATACAGGGTTCCCCTTTACTGACCTACTGTCATTCTCATAATCTTTCTTGGAACCGATGTTGCTACTGTCACTTCGGGTGATGTTTCGTCAGAACCTTAAGATGGGGTGTTCGGGTTTAGCAGCTCAGATTCAATCCTTCACTGTCTTGCAGTGGTGATTGGACTTTCCTGAGACAGCTCTTCCAGTTCCCGGCCGGGAATCGCCACGAGATGTGCTGGCGATGCGAGGCACGTAATGCTGATCTCAAGGATGATGCTTTGTCTTATCGCATTTGCCATGGTGGTGCCGACTGGCGAAAACAGCGAATTAGCGATGTTCAGTCTTTTTGCAGGCCCTTCGTCAGAGTGGAACCATTATACAACCAATATTGGGATTGCCAGGTTTCGCCCTGACCATGGTGGTGTTAGACTGGTTGCATATACTGGATTTAGGCATGGGGGCCGACAACCTGGGCAACCTTTTGTGGCTGGCCATTACTGCGAAGATCCTGCCTGGCAGCAACAAGGCCGAACGAGTGAACCGCCTGTGGAAACGTTTGCGGAATTTTACAAGAGGGTCCAGCCAGCCAGCGTACTGGACAACTTAAGCGAAGAGATGATCAGGCGGGATGGGCCCAAACTGAAGGCGAATGGAGCGGAGTGCCAGCGTGGGGTGGGATCACTATGTAGGGATGACGAAAAGTCCAAAGTATATACTATATGTGTACATGGCCTTTAGAACCCTACACCCTCAACCCTCAACCCAGGGGCAGGGCAGGGATACGGGTGGCACTTGCCCTTTCAGTTTCTAGAGGGGCTTAGGGTTTTGGGGTTTAGGCTATATCGGACCCTGCTCCCCGGACTGACTTTCTTCCAATGCTTCAGGCCCCTATGCTATCATCTCTTAAAGAGCGCAAGCATCGAAGACACACACACACAGCCTTTGAAAGGCTTTGTCGAGACAGCAGAAGCAAGAAGACAATGTCCCCATCGTTACCCCCTTAATGTAGACCCTTCGTAGTCGAATCCTGACTGTAAGGACCATGTCCATGAATTTATGGTTGCTTTGGGTTTACCTGGACCAGTCCTGGACCCCAAATAAGCTGGGGGTAAACGCCCAGTAAACTAACTGTTTATGGACTTATATATCAGGAAACGATAATCGGGAACCCGAACAAGGAAGGCTTTATAGGGTGCAGGTAGGGTGTCTGGGACCACAAGCCTCAATTCCAAACCTTCCACTCCCAAGCAGGCCGGAGCCAGACAGACAGCTCGCTGGAAGCAGCCCTCCAGCTCTTATATCTTGCCCTAGGGCTCCAGTTAGCTGAATAGTTTATACTTCGGCCCTACAGTTCCATATCGGAACTCTTACAGGCCTAAGTATCTACTATATGGTTCCATGGAGCCTTGGGGCTTAGTTTCTTGTTGGGTCATCTTCAAGGATGCGGTGAGTCGTCTTCTTGGTACAGCTGATAGGCATCCAAGGCGGGTGCATAATTAGGCTAGGATTGAGGGTATCGAGCGTTCAGATTTCAGAGTTTCGGTGTTAAACGTTTTTGTGGCATACGTTGCTTGTTGTGGCGTATTTACAGATATATGTTGGGCCACAGGATTCAGCCACTCGAACCTTAAACCGTGTAAACCCCACAATACTTTCGCATGAACAAGGAACGAACTTCAACTAGCTTATGCAAAGCATGTTCACCCCGAAAATCCATGCGATATCTTGGCCAAAACCATAAAGGAAGCCCATGAATACTTTTGTTGGATCCGTGCCAAAAGTTGCATAGACTAGTGACTTTCAAAAGCTGTTCAAGGCCGAAATTCATGTTGATACGGCCTAAGACCCTACATGGAACATCCCAAGCCCTGAAACCCAAACCTTTACATCCTCAATCCACCCTAAATCTTCAACCCGAAAGAACCTGATCGCAACCTGCTTCGAACTCACCGAGAAAGCTCCCTACTAAATCTCAAGGGCTTTCAGATCTCTAACACTCAGAAACCTTGAAGTATCTGAAGTATCCTACACGCTAAAACATAGGTCCCAACCCCAAAACCCTCTTGG
Organism: Symbiodinium sp. clade A Y106; assembly: GCA_003297005.1. Classification (NCBI taxonomy): domain Eukaryota; class Dinophyceae; order Suessiales; family Symbiodiniaceae; genus Symbiodinium; species Symbiodinium sp. clade A. The sequence continues at coordinate 48,670 of BGNK01002944.1, forward strand.
AACCCTTATATAATGGTAACCCCTACAGAACCCGGGCAGAGCCTTCGTCCAGCAACAAGAACCCTCCAAAAAGCTGTTGAACCTACCCCTAAACCCTAAACCTAAACCCCTAAACCCTAAACCTTAAACCCCACACTTAAACCTTAAACCCAAAACCGTAAATCCTAAACCCCATAATCAAACCATATAAACCTAAACCCTAAATCCTAAACCCTATAATTAAGCCCTAAACCCAAAACCGTAAACCCTAAACCTCCTAAAACCGAAGCCCTCAAGTCTCCAAGAGATCTTCTCCACAGCTCCCCGAGGCTCTCGCCTTAGCTGAGGAGGCCGCAGCAGAGGGAGTTCCGACGCCGGGGTCCCCAGTGAAGAAACGTCCCTTGGGCATCCGAGGGGGTTTAGCCTTGGGATTTGCCTACCTTTGGTTGGTAGGGAATGGAAGAATGGTAGTAATAGTAGTTATAGTTGTACCCCATTCCCTACTAACCAAAGGTAAGTTTGGGGTTTAGGATGGCGGGTTTTAGGTTTTGAAGCCTTCGAACTTCTTCCACTATCTGAGAATTTGGTCGTTGCTGTGCAGTGCAAGACCCAATCCCGGAGCAAGACAGCCCTACACTCCTAAGGCCCTAAACCTCAGATCCTAAACCCCAAACCTGTGGTTGCCATCATTCTGGCATTCTCTCCGGGTGGCTACATCTTGAAAGACATGATATAGGGTTTGGCTTCGGTTTGGACGGGTTCAGGCGCCGTGCGGATTGTGGGATTGGGGATCTAGTGTCTTGAATTCTGTGGGCTGGGGAGTTTTGAACTGCTGGGGGATATTATGTTGCCGCTGGTACATCTTCTTAGGTGGCCAGCAGGAGAACTTTAAATTTTTCGCCGTATGTATTTAGTCGTTCTTACAAAGCATGGACTCTTCTGGTCCCGGCTATTTCAAGAACAGATATTTGCGGTTTGCGGATGAATGTATTCCCGACCGAAGAGCGCTGGCAGTGTGCAGACTACTTCAACTTGAATCCTGATCTTCCGGTTTACGCGTTTAGGGTTCTGGGTTTGGGGTTTAATTAGGATTTGGGGTGGGTTACACTCTCGACCGTTGTCGCCGTAGTCCATAACTCAACCTTCATGTGCTCAAGCTTACATGTGGGCAGCTCTCTAAGTTAGGGTCCCTTCTTGGGTCCGGTTTTTCAGGGTGCCGTAGGACCCCAATTTGGAGAACTGCTCCTATAGTACCCGTATAGAAACACTTATAGATCCCGGTAAGGAACCCTAAAGGGGACCCTAATGTAGTTCCGTTGAAACCCAAGCACTCCTTAAACAGCACTATACACTTGCATAAAGGTATACTCCCACATATTTCCTTATTGAGGGGTATTAGGCTCTCTGATCTCTTGGTCTTTAACTTAAAGCAAACTGAGGCCGGCACCGACGCCGGTACCTGTGGCAGAAGCAGAGCCTGAGCACGGAGCTCGGAGTTGTATGTTTGTCTAAGGGTCCATGGTACTCATGTAGTGTGACTATGAACCAAAGTTGCAAGTTGCAACTTGCAACCCCATCCCAAAAACTGAACCTGAAACTTCAAGTCTTGACCCGAATCCAGGAAACCCTAACCCCTAAACCCCTGAACCCCTAAACCCTAAATCCCTAAACCCTAAAAACCAAACCTTTAAACCCCTAAACCCCCAAACCCTAAACCCCAAACCTCGGAAGCCCCTAACGCTGTGAGGCGATCGGAGCCTTTGCCTCCGGGCCCAGTGCAGGTGATCGAGTCAGGTGGGAGAGGGTGTTATATCCAGACATTTTAGTAAGCAGGGTTCCATGCGGGATTAGGGTTTAGGGTTTTGGGCCTTGCCCGGACCATTTAGTAACTGGGGGGGGGGGGTCTCATTTTAAGGGTTTTGGGGTTCCTTTAAGGCTTTAAGGGTTCCTTACTAGATTTACTAGGGTTCTATAAAGGATCTAGGGTTCCTTAAGGGGATCCTGAACAGGATCTGCAAGGGGCGCTACCCAGAGAGCCCAACCTCGGACTTCGGTTCCTTAAAGGGCTCCTTACGGGGATCTACAAGGGAGTTTCCGACAATTAGTGGTACCTTATCCTGGGGTCTTTATAATAAGGATCCTACTATTTAGGGTAGTATACTAAGGTCCCCTATTTTTGGAAACTCCCACAAGGTGTTTAGGGTTTAGGGCTTACTCTGAGGATCTTCTGGAGCCTAAGGCTCGAGATACCTTTATAGCAATTACTTAGGCCTTAGCAAAGGGGGTTACTTTCTGGGCATGTTAAGGCCTAAGCAAATATACTATATGGGTACATGGAGCCTTATGTTTTGGAGAAAGTTGCTCAACTGTTCTGCATGTTTTGTCAAACACAAAAAGAACCTCATGAACATGGAGGTTTGATCAAGCAGTACAAACTTTCCCTTTATCCTCCTTATACCCCGAGACCCTACTCTATTTTTTCAATCCCCTACATTATCGAGTTTCTTATTTGCTAGGTACTTTAAGAGTATATACTTATTCTGTATGGGTACATGGAGCCTTAAACCCTGAGCCCTAGAGAACCACCGCGGTCAGGCGAGCCGGCCGCGAAGCGCCGCAAAGCGCTCGCGGAGGCCTGACGAGCTGAGCTCGTCTGGGGTTTCGGGTTCCTTTGATGGGTGAATCCTTTAAAGGGACCTAAGGAACCATATTCTCATACCCGTGAATTAAAGGGATCATGGGCCGAAGGGGCCCAAGTACCTCCATCTACATAGGACAATGTGTGTCTCAGATTTAAAAACTGGCGCAAGGTCCCTGGTTAGGGGTCCTTAGAAATGGGATCCTACTATTTCCTGAAGGTTCCATGTACCTACATAGTATGTACTTGGGCTTTAAAGTTCCTGTCTTAGACCCCCTTCAAGGCCTAAGTATCTACTATGGCATAGTATCTGGGCTTTGGAGTACCATACTTTAATACTTTTTTCTTAGAGGAACCCTTATGAAATAAAAGTGTATACTTTTTTCTCCCTGGTTACTTAAAAGCCCAGGTATGCACTTTGGGGGGGGGGGGGCTTAGAGCTCCTCGTTTGGATCCCTACAAGGCCTGGGTCTATACTCTAAATGTACATGTGTAGTTGTCAAAAATATGGTCCTTTTTTGGGGTCCCGATTATAATATGGCACCTATTATTTAGGGTACCCAAAAAGGGACCATCATTTTGACAACCACCCACATGGAGCCTTAGGGTTTAGGGCTCTATCTTTGGATCCGCTCTCGTCGGAATCTCTTGGACTTTTGCAGGTCTAGGCTTGGGAGTTGCTTGCTGGGACTTCCTTACCCTCAGGTCCATATACCCTGGCCCGAACTGGTACCCGTTCAGTGTTTTATCCTGGTGGCTCCGGTTTAGGCTTTATTGGGGTTTAGGGCTCCATATCAAATGGGAGTTTCCGAAAATTCGGGGTACCTTATTTCGGGTGCCCTGATAAAAAGAACCCTACTATTTGGAGTACTATATCGGGTCCCCCTATTTTCGGAAACTCCCAAATCGTGTATACTTTACCCGCATGACTACGTACTCTCGGGCCAAAGTTTAGACTTTCGGAGTACATGGACCCTTAGGGCTGTGTAGGTCCTTGGAATGCTTGGTGTCCTAAACCTCTCAACCTGAAGGGTTTCTATGAGTGGGGGTTTCCGAAAATAGGGGACCCTAATATAGTACCCTAAATAGTAGGATCCTTATTATAGGTATTATAAGGACCCCAAACTAAGGTACCCCGAATTTTCGGAAACTCCCATATTTGGGGTTCTCAAGGAGTTATATGGGGGTGTAGGCCAGAGGGTTGAGGGTTCCTTGTTGGGCTGTGCAAAAGCATGTCCTTCAGAACGTAGGTGTCTTAAATCCCCAAACCTGGAGGGTTTTGGTCTTCAAGGGTTCAAGGACGTTTTGGATCAGGGTTGCTGTCCTTAATCCCTAAGCCCTACCCTAAGGCTCCTAAGAGGGTCTTGGGCCTTCTGGGGGGAGGGTTTCGGCTTTGGGGGCGAGGGTTTGGGACCTCACTACAAGGGTCCAGGAAGCTTAGGGTAAACCCTATAAACCCTAAGCCGAAATCCGAAAGCCCACAAGCATGAGCAAACAGGAGGCCGCGAAGGCCGTGCCTGCATCCACGCGGGGGGCCTCATTTCGACTCCTTGCCATGTGTCCAAGGAGGGGGTTGAGGTTCACGGTTGAGGTGTGGGGTCGAGGTTTCAGTGTTTAGATTTGCAGGGTTTGGGGTAATTGGATGCCATTTCGGTGTAAGGGATGCTTAGTGCTTCATTTCCCTACACGTATAAGGGGCCTTAGATGTTGGAGTGCGGTCTTGGGGTACAAGTAAGGTAGTTTTATACGGGTGAGAATGAGTGGACTCGCCTTCTTGCACCATGAGCTTCATAGGAATACGCTGTGTAGACTAGAGGATCAGCAGCTCCTCTCAACCCGAAGCCCGTGCCGCCAGGGTTGTCTCAGTGCAGATAAAGTAGTAAGTAGGGTTTATATTGCTGTTTTGGTGAGTGTATATAGGGCTCCTTTTCAATACTGGCGAGTGTATATTTTGGGTGTTATTATGGGGGTACTACGGTTGATGATAAAAATCCTCCATTACTTTAAGGGCCCTACACTACGAAAATTATGGTATAGTAATGCAGGATTTCCATCATCAACCGTAGTATTTCCATCATCAACCGTAGTAATAAGAACCCTTTTCCGGATGAGGTCGGCAAAAGCCGGGGAGACATTGAAGCGCGAGCCTAAAAGTTGCAGAATGAGGGCCTGGGCCGACCTTTCGACCGGTTTAGGGTTTATTGTTTTTGGGGTTCAGTGTTTAATTATAGGGTTTTAAACTTCAGGGTTTGGTGTTTAGGGTTTTAAATTTTAGGGTTTGGTGTTTAGGGTTTTAAATTTTAGGGTTTAGTGTTTAGGGTTTTAAATTTTAGGGTTTAGTGTTTAATTAGGGTTTTAAATTTCAGGGTTTAGTGTTTAGGGTTTTAAATTTTAGGGTTTAGTGTTTAATTAGGGTTTTAAATTTTAGGGTTTAGTGTTTAGTGTTTAGGGTTTAGGTTTTCAGGTTTAGGATACCCGGAAAACATACCCCTGCATTCTGTGATGTTGTATACCAGCTACAATGGCTTTGGTTGTGTTGGGTTCAGGTTTCGCAAACGATTTGGCACAACAACACGGCCTATCTCACCTAAACCTAAAACGCTTGACCGGCTTACCCTAAACCCTATATTCCCAGAGGGTCCCACATACACTACCATTATGGAATTAGATGGGGATGGTTTTTTGGGGGCCTAATTCCATAGCTAGTGTATATGGACCCTCTGGGATTGTATGCCCCTTGAAAAGCTTAGGTGGGGGATTCTGGAGTTCCGCATGGTGTAATGTAATATAGGGAGGCACCGAACAATCCATGATAGTCCACGTTTCAATATAATTTGTCAAATCTTATAACTTCTTGTTTAACACCAGGCCCTAAGCCCTAAGCCCATTGGGCTTGGCTATGGACCTAAACCCCAAAAAAATCCTTCTATCGAGCCCTGTGCAGGAGCCCTTGCGAATTTGACGATGTCGTTATTTGCTTGCGTTTGGGTGTCCTTGAATGACGACGACAGCCTGTGGCAGTGTCTTCGTGCTGTGATGGAGAGACCACCCGAATTGGGATTTCGGGTTTAGGGTGTCGAATCGTGGTTTGCGGTTTAGGGGTCATTGGGGCCGACGAGACGTACTGCACTCCCAGCTAACAGTTGCTGTTTGGATTCAGAGCGGAGTCCCGAACCATCTTGCATGGTACCTGGAGTGACTCAGAGTGTGACTTCAGCGATTGAAAGTCCATGCCTGAAGTCCGATACCTGGCCCGGATGACTGTCGACTTCGTCGCCACCTCCACCATGGACCGCAAGAAAGCATGTACCATCTGCTCTGTGCCAAGCACAGTGTTTACAAGAGACGTTCAGTTGAATGAGGTTGGCTGAAGACCCCAGGCTTCAGAAAAGCCATTCAAAGCCCAACCCTGTGGCTTCTAAGAATGAGGTACTCGGGTTTTATGATAGTACTGAGGCACATCGCTACATTATCGGATCCAGGAAGCTTCAGCACTTCAGAAATTCCCACCAACCCTTCTTAGGCCATTCTAGGCAGCAGAGAGAATTTTCGATGGGTCTTGAAGAAAGGGTGAACGCAATAATTAATTCAGAAATATGAGGGTTTGGGGTTTAGGGTGTAGGTACAGAGGGATCCTTGATGTTATTTATGGGCATACTCCGCAAAATGCGGGGTTTGGGAGTCTCTGGGAATGGACGACCCTCCCCCCGGAGCCCAGCAGAGTATGTAGTGGGCCAGTAGTAGGCGATGTTCTGAGCTGAAACGACGAATGTCCAGTCTCCGGTGTTGTGCATAATGTAGGAACCTGATTAAGAAACCCTGGGCCTCTAAACCCAAAATAGTAGGATGCATATAAGGAACCCTAATAAAGGCCCAAGGTTTCTTCATCAGGTTCCTACGTTAGGTTTCCTGAGATGTTGATAAGTTTCCAGGGCTTGGGTCTAAAGGTTTGAGGGGGGGGGGGGGGAATTGGGAAAAATTTTGGGGGTTTTGGTTCGAGACCCCCCCGGAATAATCCAAAAAACCACTTTTCGCGGTGGTCCAAGTTCTGGTAGCTCAGGGGGAAAAGGTGATGAATTATATTCTTTACTGGGGGGGCTNGGGGGGGGGGGGGGGGTACTTGGAAACAATTATGAGGTTTTGGCTTCGAGAACCCCCAGGAATCATCCAAAAAGCTCATGTTGCAGCTGTGCCAAGTTCAGTATAGCTAGGGGATATAGTGCATTACTATATCCTTTAGATGGGGGATCCTCTCCACATAAACCCTCCACGACGCAAATTCACACTATAAAGCTAGATTACACCCTATCAGCCCTCTAGAAGATCTGAGACCCGCATTCTAAAATTCACTGAAACCGGCCAACACTCTCAACTCCAAACCTGAATTAACCCTGTACGACCCTCATGTCATAAAACCCTAAACCCCTAAACCCTAAACCCCTAGATCCTAAACCCCTAAATCCTAAACCCCTAAACCCCTAAACCCTAAACCCTAAACCCCTAAACCCCTAAATCCTAAATCCCTAAAACCCTAAGCCCCTAAGCCCTAAACCCTAATCCCTATAGATCCCTTCAAGGATCCCTTAAAAGAACCCTTCTTGATCCTAAGCCCAGACCAACCTCTAGAGCCTCCATTCGCTTCGCCGAGCGCGAGGCGGAAGTCTTCGAAGATCACCGTGAAGCTAGCCACTGGATGACTAGGGTCTTGACTAGGGTCTTGGGGTGGGTGATAACCCGTGCTCGGTTGCGCACACCCTCATCAACATGAATGAATGAATGGATGACTAGGGTCTTGTGCCGGTGTTTTTTTGAGTTTCAGGCTTTGGGGGCTTTGGGTTTTAGGGTTTGGGGTTTTAGGGTTTAGGGCTTTAGGGTTTAGGGTGTTTAAGCTAGCCACTGGATTAGTAGGGTCTTGTGTGTCTTAGGGTGTGCGGGTAGGTTTAGGGTTGTGAAGCTAGCCACTGTTGGGGTACGGGATAGGGTCACGAGGGGCCACAGGCAAAAATTGGGGTTTCATGTGGGTTTAGGCGCCCAAGGGATCGGTGGATTGGTTTTGTTTAGGGCCTTAGTAGGCGTTAAAGGTGCAGGGTTCGGAAGGAGTGGATCTATAAAGGTGCAGGGTTCGGAAGGAGTGGATCTATTTGGTAATTAGGGTTTGGAAGTGTTTTCGGTACGTAGGCCCCGGGTTCCGGGGAGTTTATCTGTTAGGGACGAGGATGAGGGGAGCAATGTCCTCCCACCGGGCGGTTGATCTTGCAGAAAGACACAGAGCCGCGGTCTCCGCCGTGTCGATTCTACGGTTTCCTCAACAGCCAAAATTTTAAACCCATTTAAGAAGCCCTGCTTGAAGTTCATGGGAATCTATAATTTCTAGTCGCATGGCTCTAAGTACCTGGATTTCGTTGAGAGTGTCGGCTACAAGAAGCCATCAGTGCAGTGCCAGCTTGAAGGTGCACTCAGAGAATGTGTTTGGTTGCGGCAAAGGCCACTTTGCAAAGCAGACTGTGGTATGTAGTAGGCTCCTTCAGAAGCCATTGAATTGGAAAACTCTTCCCAGGGATTTAAAGTATACTTATAATTACGTATAACCTCAATATTGGGGACCTACAACCCTAAACCCTAAACCCTAAACCTGACTTACTAAGTCCCATAATCCTCCAAGTGCCAGAGCGTTAGTTGGTCTGGTCACGGTGTGGAAACCCAAATCTTAAACATTAAATCCCACTCTGGAATAGTATGCCGCTAAGAACTGGGGGGAGGGGGGGTCTTCAGGCCGACATATTCAAAGGCACGGCTTTTAGGGTCTAGGTTTTTTTGATAGATAGGTTTTCATTGGCATGGACTCTAAAGATCACCCGTAGTTGAGCGATTCACAACTACATATTTGCACGCGCAGCCCAAAGGCTCCATGTACCTATACAGTGTATGCATATGTATATATATATATATATATAAAATCAACAGAGACATATCTATGTACATATATATAAATATACCAACAAAGCCGTATATAGGAACCGACGAAGGCCTAAGCACACGGGTCTAAGACCATCTGACCAAGCTGCGGGTTGCAGGAAGCAGGGACCGTTGGCATATCGGAAGCCCTTTGGCCCTTAGAACTACAGCAGGTTTCAAGGGTGGTGCCTACTTTGTTTTGAGGAGGGTGCATGCAAGTCTCCGTTCCTGCTGGATGGCTCTTGGAGACAGTAGAAGCCACGCATGTTGGGACCGATGAGAACGCCGGCAAGAGCGATGGATTCACTAACCACAACAATGGAATAGATTGCCATGAGTGCGGAAAGCCCACGCTACATGAACACGATCATGTGGATCGAGCTGCCAGCTTAGACAAGGTTGTATTCGTTTGCTTTTTTCGTTGACTTCAGTCCGACATATTTCTTCGGCGATGAAGGCCGGGCAGAAGCCACCTGCCAGTCATTCGGTGGTTTACTCTAAATCTCTGACGACTCATATCTCAAGGCTTTTGGGGCACAGCGACCGCAAAAAACACTGAATTGTGCTATTGGGTCATATTGAGATTCGGGCTTCTAGCATTTCAACAAACTGTGCATGCTGGCAAATCGCGCAGCTTTTGTTGCAATCTCGGGAGGTATTGGACAGCGTTGCAGCTCTTTCGGGAATCGATGAGCATTTAGTTTCCAGGTTTGTTTGCCGGCGTTGAACTCCGCTGCATACCGAAGAGCTGGTTGCAGTTGCTGCATGAATCTTGGATGACTGTTTGCTTGACCCGCCGGGCTCGAGATAGGGCATTGCGTTGACAGGTCTGTAGAGTTTCAGCACAAGATTCACAGCTAGAGACATGGCCCGTTCCATCGTGCTGACCGCTGCGGTGTTGCTCTGCTCTGGTGCTCTCTTCAGCGCCTTCGTGCCAGCCGCTCGCCCCGTCGTGTCGGCGCCGAAAGTCTCCGGAACGACGGCAGCAGTGATAACAGCCTTGCTCGCCCCACAGGCTAGCAGGAGGTTTGGGGTTTAGGGTTTATGTAGGGTTGCGGGTTTCAGTTCGGGGCCGGGTGCTTTAATAATCGGGCAGATGCGCAGAAATTTGTGTGTTTAACTACGATGCTGCTAGAAGTCCGGTACTTTTCAGAGTCGATTCTAGCGTTTAGGGATGTTAGAGGTTGAGTTTCAGAGTTCAAGAACTTACGGTTGCGGGTGTAGGGTGCAAGTCTGAAGATGTCTGGAGGGTTTTAGGGTTTCATGGGATCTGAGTATGATCGTGGTTGTGCCCCATATGCACGAGCCCTACCTCGACCCTGTAGCTATCACTCGGAAAAAGGGTCTATACCCGCGTTATTAATTAAGGGCTACTGCGGGACCAAGCATGTACTCGAACAAATTTTCTCTCCGGGTGTGATAGGGGGCCTACATATATGTACTAAGTAACACTATTCCTTAGACTTTAGAGCTTTAGAGTCCCTGATCTGAAATGACTTGAGGGATACTGGGTTTTGGAGTACCATACTTTAATACTGTTTTTAACGGAACCCTTTTGAAATAGAAGTTTATACTTTTTTCTCCCTGTTTACTTTGGTTTCGGGAGCGCTGCTCAGGCCATCCCCTGCGAACAATGACAAGCCGGGTTTAGGGTTTAGGGTTTAGGGGCACAACCCCAGACCCCATACCCGAAAACCCCGAACCGTAAACTCATAGGGACCCTTAGGGGGGTAAGGGGGAGGGGGGTTAGGGGACTATACTTCCTTAAATAACCCTTATTAGGCCTTATTATGGGCATTAAGGCCTCCTACCCCCCCTCCCCCTACCCCCCTAAGGCTCCCCATGATAAACCCCAAACCCTTACCCGAAACCGCGTCGAATTCCTAAAGTCCATAATGAAAGACGAAGACGGCCAAGATCTTCGGAGTCCATCTCGAACCCTGCAACCCTGAACCGCCTTAGGGCTTTTTTGTAGGGTTTGGGTTTAGGGGTTTAGGGTTTTATCAAGGGTTTAGGGTTTAGGGTTTTATAAAGGGTTTAGGGTTTGGGGTTTTATAAAGGGTTTAGGGTTTAGAGTTTTATAAAGGGTTTAGGGTTTAGGGGTTTAGGGTTTTATAAAGGGCTTGGAGCAGGGTTCAGGCTTTTAGATTTTGGGGTTTAGGGTGTGGGGCAGACTCCTAAGTCCTGTGCTTCTTCGCAAACTGTAAGTCCTTAAATTCCAAGCCTCTACCCTCTGTCTACTTCACCACACGCAGGCTTTAAATTTAGTTATGTCGCTTGTTTGAATGAACAGTCTATTACCCTATAGTGCCTACACTGTGGCTTTGTCACAGTGTACCGTGTTCCAAATATTCAGGCCCCTGAACTCTAAACCCCCACAGCCACAAATCCCCTGGAATCCTGTAGAGTAGCCTTTTCGGTCCCTCGTCACTGAACCCTCAACCCCGGGACTCCGCAATTCCGAAACCCAAACCCCTGAACCCAAACCCCGCTAAAACCGACAAAAACCCTAAACCCATACTCATACTCTAAACCCTATCCTAAAACCCTTCACCCTGAACCCTACACCCTAAACCCCAAATCCTAAACCCTAAACCCGCCTCAGGCTGCCTTTGCCGATGAGGGGGCGGTGTGGATTCCGGCCCTTTCGGCCATCGGGGCCGGCTTTGCAATTGGCTTGGCCGTCCCTCGTGCGGGAATCAGGCTCTCGAACCCTACTGTTGATGGTCAAAATCCTGCATTACTTTAAGTACCCCTATGGGAATTGTGGTATATTCCTTATAATGGGTAGTGCAGGATTTTGACCATCAACCCTAGGTTTTCGGGCTTTGCAATTGGCTTAAACCCGTCCCTCCTACGGGTTTCGGGCTCCAGAACCCTAGGATTTCGGGCGCTTTCGCGGCTTTCATCGGCTTTTGTAGTGTTTAAAAGTTCAGGGCTGTAATTAGGGTTCATGGTCTGGGATTCAGTGTGTAGGTTGAGGTTCTGCACCTGTACGGGACTTAGGTTTCAGGATTCAGCATGAGCGTAATGTTCCGTATTGAGCTGCGCTTCTATGTCCAAATACTACAGCAGGTTTACCAAGGAAGAAATTTCAGGCTCGTATTGGCTTAATACCCGCTCCGCAACCGATGTTCATACGAAGCGCTCCTATCATGTCATGGTGCTGGGTATTCAAACTCCGGTTGCCGTCGACGTATACTGCTCACTGGTACTTGCAATGATAGACCAAACCATATGCGACTTTGCACAACTCTAGTAAGGTAGTAGTAGCAGAAGTAGTAGTAGTAGTAGTAGCAGGAGTAGTAGTAGTAGTAGTAGTTAGTACTCAGCCACCTATAACGGCGACTGCTGCGATTAAGCTTCATGGTTCAATCACAGATGATTGCTATTAAGATAGTCGTTAAGAATCTTCGTTGAATAAGAGTAACACTCGTTTGACATTATTTGAAGTTCAAAGTTTGAGCGAATATGTGTTTAGCCCTGAATATCTACATGGTCTCCAGGCCATGCGTCACTGTTGCAAATGAGTAGCTTTATTACGCATTGGTATTGTTATTGCTACTTGGTATCTAGCTGATGTTCAATGTTGAGACATGCAGCAATCTTTAATGCATCGTGTATCACGTGGTGTTGGCATATAGGACTTGACCTACAGGTCATTGCTATCTGCGTCCGGTAGTCTACCTGAAATAATTAGGAACTGGTCGCTGATATTTGTTCACAGATAAATGCCAGAGTTTTCACCACTGTATATTGAACCTTACTCTATATGTGTGTGTATGCAGTATTTTCTTGACAGCTGACCCAATGTCTGGTTGGACTCTTAGTACTACCAGCGTGAGAGATGGGGAGAAGAGGGGCTACCGTATATATGTATACGTATGCACATGTATGTATATATTTATATAAAGTGTATATTCTACCTGTATAGATAAATGGATAGAGATAGAAAGATAGATAGATAGATAGATAGTTCCCTAAACCCAAAACCGTACAGCAAATTCCCGAGTTACTCCAAGGCCATCGGTTCGGGAGTCTAAACCCTAAACCCTAAACCCTAAACCCAAACCCCTAACCCCTAAACCCTAAACCCTAAACCCTAAATCCTAAATCCTACAGCAAATCTCCGAATCCGAGGCCATCGGTTCGGGAGTGGGTCAGGGAATCGCATCCGGCCGATGCATCGACGGCATCTCGCGGCAGCCCGAGGTTGGCGGCTGCAGGGTTTGATAGGGCTATTTGGGGGTTTATGGTTTAGGGGTTTATGGTTTAGGGGTTTAGGGTTAAGGGGTTTATGGTTCGGGCTGCGGTAAGGGGTCTCCCTAATAAGGGTTCCTGTAAATTTAAAGGGATCTTTGGGTTTTAGGGTTCTATACCTGAACCTACCAAACCCTACCTTTTTGTCGGTTCTTATTATAAACCCTAATATGGAATTTGTAGGGACCCGACAAAAAAGTAGGTTCTGGTGGGTTAAGGTAGGGTTGACACTTGAGGGTTTGGGTTTTAGGCTTGATGCTTCAGTGTTGTTGGTTTGGGGTTGTATCGTGTAGGGCTTTGTTACGGGTTTATGGGTTAGGGCTTTGATACGGGTTTATGGTTTAGGGCTTTATTACGGGTTTATGGTTTAGGGGTTTATGGTTTGGAGTTTAGGGTTAGGGTTAGGGTTCTAATTACAGGATTTACAAGGCTTTTTGAAGCTCCTGGCCGGGGCAGATATGGTTCTTCAAGGGTTCTAGGACTTTTTGAGTTTAGATTGTGGTTTGGAGTGCACATGGAGCCTTGCGACCCAGAGTAGGTTTCAAGAAGACTTTTAGAGGGTCCAGGACTTCGATAGCTAGAACAGTCTTGCGGTTTAGTGTTTAGGGGTTTAGGGTTTAGGACACCCTGAACCCAAGCCGTAAAGCTATTGGCTTTTGCCTGCCGTCCTCGGCTCTATCTCGTCGAACAGCATTGTAAGCGCTGACAGGCACTTCACGGGATACCCTGAGCCTCAATCCTTCAACAAAATCCGAAAGTGTACTTCAAGCCCCAACTACCCTACTTCTTGAAGGACTTATCATAAGAAGGAGTCCTAGAAAGGTAGGTTCTTTAGGGTCCAGGTATGCCATACAATTACCCATAGGCTCCATAGTAGTTCCTTTTTGGGATTACCTTATAGGATTAGAAAAGGAAACCACCAACAGGAACTACGATGGACCCCAAACCCTAACCCCTAAACCCCTTAACCCCAAACCCTAACCCCTAAACCGCTAAACCGCTACACCCTAAACCCTAACCCCTAAACCCTAACCCCTAAATCCCTAAACCCCTAACCCCCTAAACCCCTAACCCCTAACCCCTAAACCCTAAACCCCTAAACCCCTAAACCCCTAAACCCTAAACCCCTAAACCCCTAAACCCCTAAACCCCAAAACCCCTAAATCCCTAAACCCTAAACCGTAAACTCCTGAACCCTAAACCCTACACGCCCTAAACCCCCAAAAGGAACTACTATGGAGCCTCTAGGTATGCAACCCTTGCAAAACCGTCGGACCTGCAGAGGTAGCCGACGATCTCCGAGGTGTTCTTCTGCTGTCCTTGGCCTTCATGGCGCCTTGGCATTCTTAGTTTCCTAGGCAGCAATGTAGGAACCTGATTAAGAAACCTTGGGCCTTTATGGGGGTTCCTTATATGAATCCTACTATTTCGGGGTTATAGGACCAGGGTTTCTTAATCAGGTTCCTAGATTATGCGGGAGACCCCCTTAAAGTGGTCTTAGCCCTACTTCTGGCGTCTGTATCCCCAAGGGTCCCCCCCCAAATCCTAACTCCTATACGTAGTTGGGGTGCAGAATGAATTGCTTAAGCATAAGCGTATGACAAAGCCATCCCTCAGATTAAACCCTATGCCCTAAACAAAGGCTTTGGGTTCTTCCTGTTTGGAGTCTAGGATTTTGTTTTTGGCCCGTGTTTAGGGCGTATATAGTAAACCCCAGAAAGTTGGAACATCGATTTAGGATGATTCATGCCGGGATTCCCTTCACTTTACTTTAAGGGCATGAGGCTACTGATGTTCCAAGTTTCTAGCTTCTACTGTATGGTTTTAGGATTTTGAGCTTGCTCCGAGATGGGGCTCAGGCATAGACGTAGGATTCGAAATGCAATCTTTGGGCTTTGGCTTACACAAGAGTTCCTGTCAAGGGTCCTGATGAGAGAACACTTATAGACATAAACATAATCCATTGAAGCCTATTCTGTGGCAATCCATACACGTCCGTTCATCTGCTGCCTCTGGTGGTTTTCAGTATCGCCTCTGGGTAGATGGTCTGGGTTGAAGGAAGTACTTTGAAGGGAAGCTTGGTTCGAGCAAGGACACTGGTGCCACAAGTGCCAGACAAGCTATCAGAGAGGCCTTAACCGTCAGTGTATCGAATACTTCCATACACCAAGGCTCCAAATAGCCCAAAGTTGGTACCATTTATGGACTTTAGACCCCAAAGTAGGTACTATTTGTATACTTGGAGTCTGAGGGATAGGGACCAAACCGGATACTGACTAGAATCACTTGTCTCTGGTGCGCCTCTCCCTCTAAACTCTGCGCCCTGGACTATTCCAAGGGTGCAAACGGCTTAGGGTTTTAGGGTTTATAAGGGGTTTCGGGTTGAGGGTTTAGGGTTTTAGGGTTTAGGGTGGGATATTCTTGACCCCGGGCATTGTAACTGGCAGTTGCATCGGCTTAGTTCTTTAATGCCAAGCTTTTACGCTCTTTGGCTTGTATTGACTTGGGCACAACTCTGAAAGGTTGAGCTTTTTTGCTTCCTACGGTATGGGAGAAGTCTCTTGGGGCCAGGGTCACTTGAATTGTCGGCACCTTGGGGTTACCAGGTTTCGAAGCAGGGGCTGAAGAGCTGCGCTGATAGTTCGGGCACCTCTACGGCATGATTGGCCCAGTAAGCCTTAATAGTATAATTCCCTTACATAAGCCTGTAGCAGGTCTGCAAACCCCTGAATGCCAAAGCAGCCCTTGCGCATTATTGATGCTACCATGAATGGATACTGTCATCTTTAAATATTGTTATTCTGATTATTATTCTCAGGAGTCTCTGACGATCTACGGCTTGGTCATCGCCCTGGTTTTGCTGTTCGCAAACCCGCTCATCAAGTGAGGGGCTTCGCAGCCCTTATCCTCCGCGCGGGAGAGCTTTTCCATCTGACAAGAAGAAAAGCGCTTGCGATTGGAATTTAAGGCCTACAGTGTGGAATTTGGGGTTGTGTCATAGCTGTTAGCAGTGGTTGCAACGACGCAACAGTCAGCAAACTACTGAAAAAAACAGCAAACGCGAACCATTCCGATGAGAGGCGGTGTGTTTAGAATGCAAATAGGACCCAGTCGGAAGATACTACTCTTGTGGAAGTAGGGCCCCCAAAAGACCATTCCAAGCATGGTTTGGGGGACCATAAGCTTCAGCAGCCGTCACGATGCCTACAAGGAACCTAGGGGAAGAGGAATGCGCTCGAATACAAGCCTTGCAGTTGCAGCATCGACCAAGCGGGTTCAGACCCTGTGTCAGATTTGATTAAAGTTTCATCCTAAGCTGTTCGAAAATGCAGTTTGTCTCAGAGTTACAAGTTTAGGTAACCTTTAACCTTTTGTGGTTGATAGAACCCTACCATAATTGAAAAGGTGAACCTTTTGCTGGGCTAGCGTACTCAGCTCCTAAGAAGGTGGTTTGTCTCAGGGTTGTTTAAAGTTTCTTGGCTCCAGGACTGGGTTTTGGCGCTCAGTATTTCGCACCCATGTACCTTTGCAGCCGACAGCCCCATCTTGCTGAAATCTCTGCCCGGAAACTCCAAAAGCCTCCAAAAGCCCTCAATTAAAAAGTGCCCTTAAGTTATAATAGGGACCCTAGTAATTTATGGTATATTCCTGAATCAAGGGGTTTTGGAGTCTACCCTAATACCCTTCCTTCTCTTACCTGCAACAAGGACCCTTAACTACACACCTTATTGTGTTCTAGAAGGAAGAAGGATCCCACACCCTTTATCAACCTGATCGTCATGATTGGCAAGGTCGCCCTCGCGGAAACGGACATCGGAAGCCCCCACAAAACCCACTCCTTGTAACTTAGTAGCTGAGTGGATACACTGTAAAACATACACTTTTGGGGGCTTATGAACTCAGCATCTAAGGTAAGGGCCCTGCAGAACCTCATACTAGGTCTCCCAGTGGGCCCTTGTTCCCGTTTTTGTGGTCTTAGGTTCCTGATAAACCCAGCCAATCCCAAAACGGTGGAGCCCTTTTTTCCTGGGTGATTAGGGATGCTGGCATAAACCCTAAACCTCAAAACCTTTGCCTTTGCCCAAAGGCCCTAAACCCTAATCCCCTACACTCCAAAGCCCTTGCACATTCCAGGACCCCCACTGGCCCTTTAATAGAGTCAAAGAGAGCCCTAATGGCCCTTCATTGTGGGTATTTCGTGTACGTGGCTATTAGAGGGTAGTTGGGTGGGGTCTAAGTTGAGAGGCGGCTCTTCGACCTTTCGTCAGGCACCTTGGAGGCGGGTTGCGGCAGTGGATTTAGGCGGTTTAGGGTTGTTTAGGGTTTCGGGCTTGGTGTTTAGGTTTTAGGGTTTAGGGTTGTTCAGGGTTTCGGGCTTGGGGTTTAGGGTTTAGGGTTGTTCAGGGTTTCGGGCTTGGTCCATGGTGTTTAGGTTTTAGGGTTTAGGGTTGTTTAGGGTTTCGGGCTTAGGGTTTATGGTTTAGGGGCGGTGGGCCAGGGATCGGAGAACTGCGGACCCCGTACTATTAACACGAGTTCTCATGTTCTTTGAACCTATAGATTCCATATACACGACCATTATGGCATTAGGCCACCAATGACAGGGATGGTCTTTTTGGGGGCCTAATTCCATAATGGTAGTGTGTATGGACCTCGGGGCAATGTCTATGAGGGCACCTCAAAGGTTACATCGCGGTTATTCTATATTGAGGGCTCTGGACGGGTTCGATCAGGTTTCTCCAGGTTCTGCAAGGGCTCTGTAAGGGATAACAAGTGTTTCTTAAGGGTTCTGAGGTTCAGCTTCTTAGTTCTTGTTCAAAGGGTTTAGTTTCTGACCAATATTATTGTTTATAGGGTTCCTGATTACAGCTCTAGCAGAATACACTTCAAAACCCTATTCCAATGGTTGAAGTATGAAGGCCCCGTCATCCACATATTACAGGATACTCAGATTGCCCGGAACCTTCGTTATTGTAGAATTGACCACGGGAGCCAAGCTCATACATTCCAGGCTGGGTTTAGCGCTTAGGGTCTTCGGAGTTTTGGGCTCTGTACACTTTAGGGTTTTCGGATGCTTTAGGGTGGTGGCTTAATGTTAGCTTCAGTTTAGGGCGTGACCTTAGCCGGACGATGCGAGTTGCTGTAACTTGCAGTGCTGTGTTTATGGGTTTGGGGTTTCGCACCAAACTCCAAACTCTACACGGAATTTGGGTAGCTGGGAATGGATTTCGTTTCTGATTTTCATGTTTTGGGGATTCGGTGTTTAATGAAAAGGCCGGAAGTAGTAGACAGACTTCATAGTGTTAGTACAGTTACATTAAAGGCATGGTTATCCTAAATGGGCTTTCTCGGTATATCTGCTTCTTTGTAACCAACGTGCTACACCTGAAGTCCGGAAATCTTTCAGCTCAAGGTGGGTTTAGCAACGTCACGAGAGAGTGGGGATGTAGTGGCATGGCAGGATTTGGCTCTTCGGGGATTCAGGTATCCGATTATCCTTGCAACCAGGACGTGCTGGGGACACGGCGAGGCAACCCTCTCCGACATCCTTTTTAAAATGGTCCTCCACTCCGACGTTTGGTCGCAGTCTGCTTTAAGTCACAACACAGTTCTGCGAGGGAGCGTACATTAGTTTGGGAAGTTGCGACGGGCCATGCCTCATTAAAACATGTCGCCCTGGGTTCGATGGCTACTCCGGGCCTTAACATTGGGCGGATCATGTTTCACATTGCTGTATGGCACTCAAGCCAAGCATGTCTTTGAGTTGGCGGGACCGCGGTAGGTTGGCATACGCACACACGTGAACAAGGTACGCCTATGTCGTGACTATGCCCTAAGTATTCATATGCTCATATAGTAGTAATATACACATGGGTTACACGGAGCCTAAGGGATACAAACCGCTTTCAATGTAGAAAGGCATTAGGAATCACTTGTTCTGTAGCTCCAGAGTTCTGGCCCAGAGCGTCCACATATCCAAGTAGCAAAGACTTACGATCGAAATGCTACACTAGCAACAGCTGTTGGCAACTACCCATGGCTTTGATGTTCGAGTTCGTTGACCATGGTTAGTATGTAGGCGGTCGAAGGCCTAGGAGTCCATAGTGGTTTTGTGGCGCCATGTTGCTGGGCGAGGTTCAGGAAACGCTGACGCCCTTGAGAAAGTGTGATTTTGGGTCGGGTCTTGCGTTCTTCGAAAACATCTTGTATATCGTACTGTACGCGTCAGTTGGTCAGGAGGGCTTTCCCGGCAAAGGCCGGACCACCACGAATTCAAGCATTTCTTGCATAGAGCCGACAATCGCATGTTCAGCGCAGTTGGGAGCGACCCATTTATTGTATGGTGTTGCTCTGTCATTTGTCAACAGGTGTTTGATGTGCGTTTGTTGCTCTATACGTACAAACATCCTTTTCACACCGACGCAAACGAAGCCAAATGCCGAAGAACATGAGCTTCATTCTGTGACCAGCTGGTTGTGCTATTCCATAAGGACTCTGCGCGAAAACCACAATAATGTGATATAGAAGAGCTACAACTAACATTGTTTGTTTAATGGTGACCCGCCACATTTGGACATGTTTGCGGCAGGCACCCGTGCCAAGCGATGGCAGATGAATGGAAAGGCGGCTGTCCGAGACATCTCAAATGCGGGATATTATCCGGAACCGTGAAACCTTATCCACTATATCCTTAAACTTTCAGCTCTACAGTCTCTACAGACTGCTGAGCTGTAAGCTTTGACCCTGCACCCCGGCAGCCTTACATTTGCCGTGTTTTAGGTTGCCGCTAAACTCAAATTGAGGCTGTCAGACCTTGGTAGTCATGAAGTTAGATGTTTAGGATAAATATTTTATAATGTAGGGTGTTGTTGCAGAGTCTTTCAGGGCCTTCAAGGGTCCAAGTTACGAGTGAATCGATATTTTCAAGTGTTGACGATTGTAGTGCCAGAGTTGCTGCGAGGTTAATGTAGGGGTCGGAATAGCAATGCCTTCATGTATTGGACCTGGCGCTCGCTTCTCAGATTTCCACATGTTTTACAGTAAAACCATGGATCATAAATTTACGGCATCTTGAAAGCTCCACGGTCCGACATCTTGAAGCCAGTTCTGGTGTTGAACTTGTTTGCTTTAGTCCAATCACTGAGCTTTCGGTATCAGTTGAGCTGTGAGGATTGATAATCGGTTTTATTGTCGCCAATCTCAGATCGCATTGTGCTTCAGACGCACGCTCTGTCTTCGATTTTGTTGCTGTCCACGGCGGCGACTTACAGCAAAGAGGTGAGCGGAACTGAAGAGTTCATCTTTTCAGAGACTTCAGGAAATACTTCGACCGTAAAGACGTGGAGGTGCTCCGGGCTCGTAGGAAGTCCCTTCAGTTCACAGAAGCTGCGAGCGGGGTCAGCCCAGGCTGCACAGGCTGGAAGGTAATATGGGAGCCTTAATAGTTACTAATGCTACTTGGGGGGGTTCCTTATTATAGTTCCAGCATTAGATACCCCAAAACCCTATTCTAATTTTTAAGGCTCCTGTATTGCTCAAGTTTCGACGTACTCCTCGGAGACGGGCTTGAGTGGCTCCTCTCCAGGCAAGGCGTAGCTGTGAGTCTGGCGAGGTCATGCACCATCCAGACTTCCCCGGCGATCCCGACGGGAGTTACATAAAATGCGGTTTGTGGTGCTACAGCAGCGAGGGTTCAGGATTTTGGGCTTGGCTTTCGTGTACCCTGTCATTCCGCGTGTTCCTGTGTGTGTGCGCCGCGGCTGGTCACTCTACAGCTTGCCAATGGGAAGCCTTAAGCTGCGGCCGCTGTAGCACAGAAATAGTAAGAAGCAAATCCTCAGTGGCACGTCTTGTCTGGTTCTAAATCCCAGGAACAGTGGGATACATCTTGATGGCGGTAAACCTTAACCTGAACCCCGATATTTAAGCACCATGGGTTTCGCAAGCAGGTTCTCTTGTAATGCCTGAAGGGCTCATGAACTGTAGGTTTTAAGTTTAAGGCTGTATGTCCGGTTTGTGTGTTTAGGGCTTAGAGCAGTCAGCACCTAGGCAATCCTACCCCAAAAACCCTAAACCCTAAACCCTAACTGCAGAGAGGCATCCATGAAGGCTCCGTCGGCTGATGGCAAGGCGGGGGCTGAAAGACTCATGGCCAGGCAGGGTTTAGGGTTTAGGGTTTAGGTTGAGGGGCTCCTTTTTTGTCGGTCCCCTCAAGGAAAGTCGCAGGGAAGAACCACAAGGCTTCACGGTTCCTCAGGTTCTGTGAAGTTTTCAGAAGCTTTCTACAAGGTTTTCTGGTTCGAAGTTACCCTATGTACAACCCGAGGTACATGATAGTGCGTGTGTACTGCGTTGCTGGGTTACAGTAATAGTAATTGCCATCATATTGGAAACAAGCTGTCCTCATGTCCCACAAACGAACTATGTGGAATACCAGCTTGCAATCATCTCTTTGCAGTTTCCAACTTTTTGAGGCTTACTAGTTGGGTACCATTAGGTTCGAGATGTGCCAGCATTCACTGATCGCCCCTCCATGCTATACCCTCTCTTGCTGCTGTTGTGGAGCGATGTCGGGCCATTTGTGGGGGTTAAAGCGGAGAAGGCACGTGGCACCCGACACAGCTTCTCCCTCACATGGAGTTTTGAAGGTGGAATTCAAGTTAGAGATGACTTAAGAGGATGAGGGGTGCGCCAAGACCACGGGGGCGGGGAGCAAACTCGGAAAGACAAGGGACACATGTAAAGCCCTTAAACCTTAATGGAAGCCATGGAAGCCTGGATACTTAATCACGTTATTCCGCAGCATTCCCTACCACAACCATTAACGGCCTCCAAAACCCCATTCTAGGTATCAAGGCCCCTGAACCCCTAAATCCAGACCCTGATCCCTAAACCCCCGACCTGGGATCTTTGGTTTCAAGCTGTCCGCCGTGTTTCCGAACACATAAAATCACTTAGGGTTTAGGGTTAAGCCGACAGAAATTGAAGGCTGCGTATTGATCAGATGTAAGTATTTACCGTTACATTCTCGTTTTCAGGGTTGCTGCCCAACCTTGGGAAACTGTTTCCGACTAGCTGGTAGTATTCGGTACTACTTGTTTCAGAATGATTAAATTTCAGTGACGATTCTAGCCCCAAAGCCGTAAAGCCGAAACCTCAGTCTAGGTTGGAGCGCTTTCGAGGTCAACCGTAAACCCTAAATCCCATTCCTTAGTCTCGTTTTGACGGGGGAATGTAGGTCCTGTAAGGTGACTGTCCACTTCCTCGATCCGAATGTGGACGGTTTGCCAAGGCCACTGCTTGCGGCGCCTGAACCCGATAATCCATGACGCCCAACACGCCTGAATTCAGGAATCTACAGTGCGTGATTCCCGGTCCATCCAGGAATTGGTTGCAGGTATACACTGCATAACTACATTTTACATACATGCACAGTGCAGTGCACTCGGTGTTTCAGGCATATATGTATCTGCTTGCTTGAAGTGTGATGCTGCGCGTCACCTTTTAGATGGGCTTGTAGATTCACGATACAGTCTTTTTGGCTTGTTGAAGAGCTCTGGGATCAAGCAGCTATAGACTTCGTATGGAAAAGCCAATAGGAAAAAATATATATATATATATATGGAAATATCACATGCGTGGTCCTTGGGCAACCAATCTACATATTAGAGTCCGCAGAGTCTCAGGGTAACTCCAACCACCCTCCTCGAAACCTCTAACTTTAACCCTGTCCCTAAGGGTCCAAGTACTCCATATGGTAGGAATTTGGGTCCATTTGGGGTCCCAAAAGCTTAAACAGGGACTACTTGGACCTTCAGGGATCGTAAACCATGTCATGTCCGTCCCTAAACCCTGCGGAGCCCTTAAAGGAACCCCTTTAATTTAAATTAAGGGCTCCTTGAAGGGTTCCGTCAGAGGAGCTCGCATTGGATTGTGGGCTCGGGAATCCCGAACAACTTAATACAGGGGTCGGATGAATGAGAAATATTGTACCTTTGGGCTTCGTATTCTAAGTGTAGTAATAAGATACCCAACAACCCTGTTCCACCCATTGAACGGCTTCAGGATTCAGGCTGTTAGGGCGTAATATAGGGGCCTTAACAATTACCTGTATTGTTTTGGGGGTCCTCATCACGATTATAGTATAATGCGCCCCAAAACCCTATTCTAACTATCAAGCCCCCCATACCCAAAGGCTCCATGTACCCATATAGTAGGTAGGCCGTAAAGTACCTATATAGCGACCCCTTTAAGGCCTAAGTGCCTACTATATGGGTACATGGAGCCTTTGGGATATTAGGGTTTTGGGGTCCAGGTAATCTCTGTTCTGACTGACCGAACATGCGATCCGCAGCTTCAGAAGCTCAATGCCCAGCCCTAGGCCCTGGACCCTATAATGGAAGTGAGACTAAGAAATTCATATATGTATGTGGGTTCAGGGAGTAGGGTTTAGGGTTTATAGGGTTTAAGGCAACACATAATACATGGGCAAGCTATGTACTTCATGGATTGTTTGCGCGGATGTATATGTGTTTCTGCAGTCTGGCTGGAGTCGTTCCGGGGCTGCACAGCACGACTTGGAACCTCTGTACCTAAAACCCGAAACTGGAAACCCTAATCTCAAACCAAAAAGACAAAGCACAGACTTACACCCAACCTGAGGCCAAAATTTATACCCTAACCCCCAAACCCACAGCTCAAAAACCCAAACGCTGACTTCATGACGCTTCGATTCAACCTTAAACCGAAACACGAAGCCCTAAGCGGCACCGTAAAGAATACAAACCACACCCCATTTGTCTCTCCGGTAATCTTGTGTTTCTCGAAGTCTCCGTGAGGGTCCATGTACCCAAATAGTATGCATACTTGGCCTCAAAGTATCTATATAGGGAGTACTTTAGGGCAAAGTATATGCTGTTTGCGTACATGGGCCCTTAAACCCTAAACCCTATAGAACACCTTGAAGCGAGCCTTAAAGTAACCCCTACTAGCCCTAAACCCTATAGAACCCCTTGAAGGGAGCCTTAAAGTAGCCCCTACTAGCCCTTTAAGGGGGCCCTTTGGGTGTGCCATATCCGCTTTTCTCCCAGCGAAGCGCCGAGTCAGAGGAGCGGGTGTTAGGGTTTAGGGCCGTTTAAGGTTTAGAGGGCTTAAACCTTCGGATCCATGTACCCATATGGGTAGTTCTCTAAATTAGCTCCGTCTGTAAATCCCCCAAAAAGTACGGCGCCCCTATAAACAAGATTTGTAAAAGGGACCCTAACTTAGAGAACTACCCATGTAGTAATATAGTAATATAGTATACGGGGTTTGGAGATTAGTGTTCACACCCTGAACCCTAAACCCTAAACCCTAAACCCTACACCGATTCAGGCTTCAGGTTTTTAGAGGGTTCTGAGCTAGGTTTAGGCTTCAGGGTTAAACCTTCAGAGTTGGGCTTCCGGTTTTGGGTTTAGGGTTCAGGGGTTTAGCTCAGAGTTTGGGGTTCACAGTTCAGGCTTGAGGGTTTGGAGTTGGGTTTAGGGTTCAGGGTTTAGTGTTTGGAGTTGGGTTTAGGGTTTGGAGTTCAAGGTTTAGGGTTCAGGGTTCAGGTTCAGTGTTTAGACATTGAACAGGAGCCCATCAAACACTAGGGTCCGTATACTGATACCACTACTTATTATGGAATTCCCTAAGGGTCCATGTACTCACATATATATACATTGGCCTTAAAGCAATCCCTATATAGGTACATTGGGCCCAAAGTAAATACTATTTGGGCACATGGGCCCTTAGGGATTTGCTCCTCCAAACCATATCTAAGTACATAAGTGCATAGGCCCTCACGGCATGGCAGCAGTAGGCCGGACCGGGCAGTCAGAGTTTACCAGAACCCTAAGGGTCCAAAGGATCCAATAATTAGGTACTCGTGTTTGGGATAGTAGTTATGTAGGTTACTATTTTCGAGAGTATATGATAATTGGGTGCTTGGACCCTTAGGGGAATCTCCCAGCTCTGATGTTTACGTCTTTGTGGTGCAGGGTAAAGGGTGTATAGGCCTCAGGCAAGTCGCTGATGAAGTCTGGTAGACTTGCCCACATACAACCCGGAGGGTCCATATACACGACTGTACCATTATTCAATTAGGTCCCCAAAACCATAACAGGGATGGTCTTTTAGGACCTAATTCCACAGTGGTAGTGTGTAAACCCTAAACCCTAACCCCTCAACCTCTGACCGCCTCTAACCGCTAAACTCCAAAGCCCCCGAGCGCCTAGTATGGACCCTTAGTAAGGACCTCAAAAAGGACATAAGCATAAGCATTTTACAAGGATATCCCGACCTTATTGGGCTTCATTATAAGGGGGTTTATATGGGATATTCCTATCCTTCGTTTTGCTTATGTGCTTTTTTGGGGCCCTACTCAGGGATATCGAAGATGTGTAGCTCACCTGAGGCAAGTGGAAGCCTTCGGAAACTCTCAAAGTCGCAAAGTTGCACTTTCTTAGTAGCTGAGTAGGGGAGGGTGCTGCAGTAAGGGGTTCCTTTACGGGATCTATAGGGGTTTGGGTTCTTTAAGGGGCTCTTAGTAGCTGAGTAGGGAACTTTTAATCTATTTGGGTGTACATAATCCTACCGTGTTTGAACAGCTTAACTCTTTTTTGGGCTAGGGTACTCAGCCCCTAGTTAAGCTTTGCGCGTTGGCGATTTTCAAGCACAGCCCTTGCACCTACCTTCGGAGCTTGCTCTTGCAAGCGGTCAAGATGTGCAGTTGCGGCTTTTGGTGGAGTTTTATCTTGCCTAGAATGTAACTTTCGGGGCCTGCAGGACCTTTGCAGTATGTGCGGCTAGGGCAGCAATCATAACTTACAAAGTAATTAGCAAGGAGCCGATTGGACATACTAAACCTGGCAGACCCTCACGCCCTGAACCTGATGCTTTCAACCCCCACCTTAGTACCCTAAGACTCCATGTGCCCATATAGTAGGTACTTAGGCCAACGGGGTCCCTATATAGGTACTTTAAGGCCTAAGTACCTAATATATTGGTACGTGGAGCCTTTGGGGTAGGAATGGCTCCTCGACGTGGCGCGCGCATGGTAATTGCACTGCCAGCCTTGGTCGCGTTGGCGACCTATGGCAGCTTGGCAATGAGACAGGGAGAAAGATGGAAATTCGTTTAGCGCTTAGGGCTTTTGGGGTTTGGGGCGTTTTAGGGTGCACCTTAAGCCTCAATGCCCTATCTTTTTATAGGGTCATAGATAATGAGAAGAAAATCATATCTGGGACGCTAGTAGTACCAGCAGAAAAAAGGCAGGTTATTATGGCCATGGCTCCATATTCACTGGGCAGACAAACCCCTTTTTCATGGCAGCTTATTGCGCGCGGTTGATAACAATAGATCGCCGCTGAGATATCAGTCATAACCCCGCAAAACAACAATTACACGCCCTAAACGGAAAAATGAAGTCAAACTGAAAATCCTAGACCTTAAACCCTCGACCCGAAACCTTAAACTCCAAGCCCTAGGTGGTATGATATTATTTTATATTAACATAGTTATGCTATTTTAGCATGTTTTTTTTATATTAGGTAGCCGCGGCTGGAGGATGGCTCTATTTGCCTTTAGGGGCCTTCACTGTTCACCCGGTTTCTCTGAGTGTTCGTTGTATCATGGCCTTATCGGATTGTAATAGGGGGTCGGTAAGGCCTTTACAAGGTCCAAGTACCCAAGTATCAGAGTACCAGGTAGTGAAAAGAGCCCTTCAGACCTAAAGCCCTGCAGTTTTAAATTTAGTTTTGAGTTTGAGGATTATGGGTGTATCTAGCCTGCAGCAGATGAGCATGACGCCGTAACATGCCTGGACCCCGGTAGAACCCACAGAGGCTGCTAAAGAATCCCCAGCGAGCTCCCGAAAAGCCTTAATCAAGCACTTATAAGCCCTAAACCCTATTTAAACCCCCTAAATCCTAAACCCAAAACCCTAAATCCTAAAACCCTAAGAACCTCAGAGCAACCCTGGAAGTCCTACAAAGCCTGAACCCCTTTCTGTAAAGGAACCCGTAAAGAGCACCTGCGCATTTTCATAAAACATCAAACCGTTGTACAATCAGTAAAAAAAGTCGTCAGGAATCCAAAAGAGCACAACAAAAGCCTCTAAACCCCAAACGGCAAAAGCCCTAGCACCACACGAAAGCCCGAAAGCCTCAAATTGGAAGCAGCTGCACAGCCGAGGATTCGAGTGTTATGGCCGCTTGGAGTTTGGGTTCAGGGTTTAGGGTTTAGGGTTCCGGGATTAGGGTTCCGGGATTAGGGTTCAAGGTTTAGGGTTCAGGGTTTAGTATAGGGATGAGGGAAGGGTTTAGGGTTTAGGGTTTAGAGTAAGAGGGCCTAGACATTGACATTGGCTCAATGAGCCCAAACCGTAAGTAACCACCGGAGCGCTCCAGACTTTGCTACTTTGGGTGCAAACACCTCGTCCGGTCATTAGAGTTCCATAAAGGGTTATATAAGGGGTACTATAAGGGTTCCTTTAACGGGGTCTATGAGAGTTTAAAGTTTCAGAAAATTCGGGGTGCCTTATTTTGAGGGGTCCTTATGATAAGGATCCTACTATGTAAGGTTCTATATTAGGGTCATTTAGGGTCCCCTATTTTCGGAAACCCCCATGCAGACTGCATTAAGGCCAAGGTATATACCATGTGAGTACATGGACCCTCAGGGACTGCGTAGCACTCTAGCACTATTCCGTAGTAGTCTGCATACATAGCTAGGGTTTGTTACAGCCGAAATTTACCCCTCCACATTCTGTTCACCCAAACCCACACTTACCGGAGAAGCTGTAAATTGAAGTACTCGGCAGGTGAATGGGGGGCTCGATCTTTATTCTCCCTAAGGGTCCATGTACCCAAATATTATATACTTTGGTAATAAGAGTACCCATTTAGGCACTACTTTGAGGCCAAAGTATATACGATAGGAGTACACGGACCCATAGGGTCTTATTGTGTTTCAGAGCATCTTGTGTGGGGACTCGATCCTGTGAGAAGTGGCGGCAGTGTGTCCTTCGATTGCACGCGCTCTACGGCGACCCGCAGATGGGTACTGATCAGTCCTGAGATCCATGCAAGCGAAGCTCAGTTGTGCAGCATGTTGTTTGAAAGGCAGGCTCTACTTCGAGGTTCATGGGTAGTTATAAGCTTTCCACTCCAGTTATAACTACCCATGAACCTCCAAGTACATGGAGGCTACTGCCATATCGTGGGCTGACTTCAGTACCAAGTTGAGGCCCTCGCAGGCCGTCAGATCAATCCCCTCAAAATCCGGCCGATGGAAATGCCGTACAGAGAGGATCCTGGCACTTAGCAGCTGGTACTTTCAAGTACTCATAACCCCTTTTTAAGTTACGCATAACAGTTGCTTTAAGAGTTCTTCTTTCAGCTTAAAACTGATTATAACACCAATTTCGGGATACTTTTGACCTTACTTACTAAGTCCCATGATCCTCCAAATAGATTTACTGGAGGATCTCACTACGAGTCAGCGGGTGAAACTCGGCGCCATTATTCCATTAACGGCAATATGACTGGTACTAGTAATAGTATCCATGGCAATACTAACAAAAGAAATACCGAGAGAGATGTTAACAATAATGACCGTCAAAATATGCTGCAATTATACATGATACATCATATTTTCAATAATAAAATTAAAAGTCATCCTCAAAAATCCGTTCCTAAACCAGGCCTACACCAGGGCATCTCGTCGGGGCCCATTATTCTCCACGTGAGGGGTCTGAGGTAGCTTCACACCTTCTATCATGCTCCCATGTCCTACCTTAACCCTGAATAACCTACCTTTTTAGGGTTCCTTATTATGATTTCCTTGTATAAGTCCTTAAAAACGTAGGTTATTCCGGGTTAAGGTAAACCAGGTCACAATCCCCAATCCCCAATGTATTATGCTAAGGTAATAAAGATCCCGAAACCGGAAACCTAAACAACACAAACAACAACAAAAGAGTGATACCAGGACCAAGACCCGAAAAAAACCCAAACCCTACACCTCTAAACCCAAAGTTCTTAAAGGAAAATTCAAGCCTAAACCGTAAACTCTGCAAGAACAACAGATCCCTAAACCGGCCACTGAGTCTACAACTGCATTCTACTGCCCTGGACTTGGGGATCCCGACGCGCCGCGGCGGCCGGGGAGCGTGCGGTGTGCGTAGCAGGCCTGGTGTGTAACCTTTAAGGGGTGCTCTAGGAGTTTAGGGTTTAGGGGTTTAGGGTTTAGGGTTTAGGGTAATTGTATACTGTTTGGGTACATGGATCCTCAGGGTTAGGTTTCTGTGACAGGCTTCACAGGGGGTTTTCTTTGAGAGTTCTTCCAGGGGGCTAGAAGGGTTTCTGCAAAAGAGAAACCCTTAAGAAACCCCTTTACTATACTTGTAGTAGGGTCTTGGATCCCCCGGAACCAAGCTCAATCTTATTAATAAGCCCTTTGAGAACCCTTCAAAAGAATCCTGTATATGAGCAGTTTGGGAGAAGACCACAGGGAGTGCCACAGGAGCCATGCATGTCTCTTAGCAGCTGTGGCAAAAAATTAGAGAGCTTTTGCTGGGCTGTTCAGATCCCTTGTCAATAGAATAGAACCCTCATTTAACTTATCTTGTTCCTGAAGACGCAGCCGTATTTTCGGCCCTTACACCCTTTAAACAACTTGACCCAAGACCTACATATACAGACCTTAGAAAGCATATCCAAAAAAATTGGAAATAGGAGCCGGCTTTACCCCGAACATAGGACCCTACAACCAGTGTAAACATCTGAGAAAGTCCGTGAAGAAAAACTAGGCCCAACATCTGGGTTCGTTCTTGGGGCCCCATGACCCTTTCGACCAAGTTTATACCCCAAGATCCCAAGTACCTAATAATCATATACTCTCCAAAATAGTAACCTACATAACTACTATCCGAAACCCAAGTACCCAATTCTTGGGTCCTTTGGACCCTTGGGGTATGGGAGTTCAGGGTTCGGGGCTCCCCCTTTCCCTGGGCATCAAAATAGCCCAAAAGCCTTATATAGTGTGGTCTTTGGGCCCAAAAGCCTTATATAGTGAGGTCTTTGGGCCCAAAGGCCTTATATAGTGAGGTCTTTGGGCCCAAAAGCCTTCTATAGTGAGGTCTTTGGGCCCAAAAGCCTTAATATATGAGTCCTTAGATTCCTAGGGTTTGTAAAACCTCCTCCCCTCAGGAACTCTTCAAAAAAAAGTGAGACTTCGTGAGGTTCCGCAAAACGGTCCTTATTACAGGGTTCCTCGAGGGATCTGTAAAGGTTCCATAATGGGGCGGGCGGGGGGGGTTGGGGGCTACTTGGGGGGTTTTTGGCCTTTGAAACAAAGGTGGAAAGTTCCCGGAGGTGCAATTTNAACAGAAAAGAGGGCGGCGTCCGAAAGGAGTAACAGTGGCTTGTTAGATGCTTGCTGGGGGGGGAAGGTGGGTGGTGCGGGGGGGGGGGGGGGGGGGGGGGGGTTAGGGCCTACTTGGAGGATCTTTGGACTTAGAAAGTAAGCTGAAAAGTTCCCGAAGTGGCACTTTAAGTAATTACAAGTAAGTGCTATGAACATAACGTTGGAACTTCAGGTTGAACTCTAAGCTGGAACTTTTGGAACTTAGAACCCTTCGTTCGAGAACTCTACGTTTGAACCCCCCCCCATAAACCCTAGACCCTAAACCCTAAACCGTACCAGACCCTAAACCCGAAGCCCTCAGCGAACCAAGGGTTGAAGGCAGAGTGCTGATCCTTTAACTTAGTAGCTGAGTGGATACACTTTACACTTTTTGGGATAATATTACCCGCTATAAAACTAAACGTGTACACTTATTGGGGGCTTAAGAACTCAGCAGCTAAGTTAAGTAACCTTACCCCGCTTTTAGATCCCTTTAAGGAGCCCTATAACGGGCCATTTTAGGCTTCCCGAAACCCACAGGAGCGGTCACCTTTAAGGAACCTTTTGAGGGTGCGCCAAGGTACCCTTTAAGGAACCATCTAAGGTACCCTTGAAGGAACCGATTTAAGCGGCTAAGCCCCGTTTCCTGAGCCCAGGAGCAGTCATAACCCTTCAAGGTACCCTTTAATATTTACGGAACCCTTAAAGGGTACCCTAAAGCCCAAACCCTAACCCGTAAGTCCCATGCCCTTAGCGCCAGGAGCGGTCACGTTTAATGCCCTGTGGCTACTCTCCGTTTCGAGCTTCCTCCGCTGCACCTCGGCTCCCGACGGGCTTAGGGTTTAGGGGGATTTAGGAAGTTAGTTTTCGGGTTTAGGATTAGGGTTTAAGATTTAGGCTTTAGGGGGATTTGGGGTTTAGGGTTATGGGAATTTAGGGTTTAGGGTTTAGGGGAATTTAGGGTTCAGGGTGTAGGGAGATTTAGGGTTCAGGGGTTAAGGAAATTTGGGGGGATTTTGGGTTTAGAGGGATTTGGGGTTTAGGGTTTAGGGCCAAGTTATCGGCTTCCGCTTCATCAGGGGATCCTTCACAGGGTTCCGGTAAAGGAACGCCTATGTGGATCCCTTTAAAGGAACCCTAACCCCCAAAACCCATTATTAAGGCCCCTGTACTATATAACCCTACTATAGATACTATAGATCCCTTATAGATCCCTTTAAAGGAACCCTATAAAGATCCCTTTAAAGGAACCCTACAAAGATAACCCTAAACCCTAAACCCTAGATCCTAGATCCCTTTAAAGGAACCCTACAAAGATAACCCTAAACCCTAAACCCTAGATCCTAGACCCCTTTAAAGGAACCCTACAAAGATAACCCTAAACCCTAAACCCTAGATCCCTTTAAAGGAACCCTATAAAGATCCCATGAAAAAGTAAAGGAAACCCTTTGAAGGCGGCCCTTCAAGGCTTCCTCAAGCGGTTCCACTTATATGGGCTCCTTCAGGGGATCTATAACTGGGCTTTGGTTTAGGGTTTAGGGTTTAAGGGTTTAAGGGTTTAGGGTTTAGGGTTTGGAGTACCATACTTTAATACTTTTTTCTAAAAGGAACCATTATGAAATAGAAGTTTATACTTTTTTCTCCCTGCTTACTTAAAAGCCCAGATAAGCGACCTATCAGGGCACCTTTCCAAGAGTTCCTTTAAAGGGTTCCTTTAGAGGTCTCTTTTCAGGGACCTCATTCTATGAGGATCCATTCGTGTTTAGGGTTGGTAGAGGGTTTGGGGTTTCTAGGGCTTGGAAGCCCGGAAGTCCAGAACGTAGCTTAGACTGGAAAGCTTGCATCTCGAAGAACCCGAGTATGATTTCAGGTACCTAGAGACTCATACCCTACCCCTTTTTTAGGATACCTAGTTTTATGGTTAGGATCTGTTATCTTAAAAAGTAGGCGCCCCAAAAAAGGTGTAGGGTATGAGGGTCTAGGTATGCTTTTTAATTACGGGGTTTCGGAGTCTCTGGGTAAATCAGGGATCTGGAAGGGCTCTATCAAGACTTAGGTGCTTTTGGGGATCCGGAAAAACTGAATCCCTAACCTCCCAATTCAGAGTTTGGGGTTGTGGCTTTAGGGCGTCGGGTCTGAGTTGTAGGGTTTGGGGTACAGTTTAGGGTGTTTCTAGGGTTTAGGGTTACTCTCACGGTGTTCCGTGCGGTTCCTTGTCGTGACTTCCTTCCATAGTGTCCTGAAACCGGGTAAACTGTAAATCATACATCCTAACTACACCTCTAGCCCGAAACTCAAACCCTAAACTCTAAACCCTGAACCGTAGGCTTTGGCTTTAAATGCAAGGCTGGCTTGCGGATCCAGGCTACCTCCCCGAGGCTTGGAAGAGGCCTGCGAAGTGGGCTGTACGTGGTGACTTAGGGACGCTAAGGGTTCCGTAAAACCTCTAAACCCCTAACCCCACCCTAAAAGCTTCTAAAAGCCATAAGCCACGAAAGCCTAAACCATGCATGACTCATCAAATCGTAAGACCCTCAAGTTGTAAACACGCGGTAAATCCATCCAGAACCCAGAGAACCCAAGATCCCTTAATTAAGGAATATACCTTAAATCATATTAGGGATCCTATTATAGTTTAAGGCATATTTCTTAATTAAGGGGTATTGGGATCTCTGGGAAGTCTCCCGGTCGAGGCAGCGCCCTGCTCACGCACCAGCAGCCAACAACAGATTTTGCCGCGGTCGCTCGGAATAAATGGGTGGTTGTCAAAATTAGGGTCCCTTTTTGGGTCCCTATTATAATACGGCACCTCTTATTTCGGGTACCTAGCTACCCAAATGATTCTGCAGGGCTTTGGGTTTAGGGTTTGCGGGCTTGGGAATTTAGGGCTCTCGGGATTTATGTTTTGGGGTTAAGGGTTTCGCTTCTGCTGGGTTGAGCCGGGACAACCCATAGCTTCACACACTAGTTTCAGAATTGGAAACAGATACAAGCAACCATATTCACACATACAACATGAAGAAAACCAGCAACACATCAATACGACACATGGCAAACTCATGATTTTGCTAGTTGTTGTGCTTGACATTCCAAAAGATAAGGAAGGAGTTGAGGGGCCCATGACCCCAATATATGTCCCTGAACAAACCGGAGTAGTATTCCATGATAATCCCCGAAACCCCGATTCAATTATCAGTACCCCTAGATGGAACCCGCTGGCACGGAGCAGCAAGAAGCCAAAGTTTAGGCGACAGAGGTCTGTAAAACAGATTGAACTATGGTTCCAATGCTTACATGTTAGTTTACTTAGAGGAGTTTGACGTCCGACCTGGGCGAGGGTTTGGGCTTGAGGGGCTAAGGTTTGGGATCTCAGTACGAGGGTCCAATAGCCTTCGAGTACTTGAATGTCCAATCATCCTAAACTCCCACCTCCGTGGGTGGCGACCTCGATGGCGCAGAGCCTGGTGGTTTTGGCAGTTTTGCGACTTTGCCCTGCTGCGCTGCTGCGCTGCTGCCCTGCTGCCCTGCTGCCCTGCTGCCCTGCTGCCCTGCTGCCCTGCTGCCCTGCTGCCCTGCTCCCTTGCCCTTGCCCTTGCCCTTGCCCTTGCGCTGCCCTGCTATGCCCTGCCCTGTCGTGGTGAAGGTTGTGCGCGTGGGGCGGGAAAGAAAAAAGAATGAGCCCTCCACAATCCGGCTCCAGCGGCGAATCGCATTGTCGCTAGAAAACCCGCTTATGCGCAATTTCACGGCAAACCCTAAACCCTAAACCCTCACCCTAAACCCTATAAACCCTAACCATGCTCCTAAACCCCAAATCCTCAACAGCACGTAAACTCCAGAGCTGGGGCTTTAGGGTATAGGGTTTGGGGTTTAGGGTTCCTCCGAAGCCCCTAAACCTTGTAAAGTGGGTATACCTGGAGGATCATGCCACTTGATATGTAAGGTTATAAGTATCTTAATTGGGGTTATAAGCAATTACAAATATAGTTACCTTGACAATATCCCTGGTTACTAAGCCCCGTGATCCTTTGGGCAGGGTGTACTGTTCAGGGTGAAGTAAGCCTATCGCACCCTGCATCTCAGGAGCAACGCGGTGCTCGCATGGTTGCGGCGTGCGCCCCGAACGGAGAAGCTCGACAGATGGTTGAAATTTCAGCACAAGGACCTCAGTATACTGAATAGGGTGTCGTGGCATACTACAGTCTATAAGCTCATATCGGGACTTCGACGGATCCTTACACTATTGCTGACTGCTCAGACACATTCAGACTGCCTTTTTTGATCCGCGGTTGTGACGCCGTGAAACCATGAACCTCGACGTTAAAGAACCTACCGTTGTAGGGTTCCTTATTATGATTTCCTTGTATAAGTCATTGAAAAGGTAGGTTTTTCGGGTCCAGGTATGGCCTGGGGATTGATACCGGAGAAGGTCTGGGAAGCCCAGGGTTCGTTTAGGGTTTACAGTAGAAGCCAGAAAGTTGGAACATGGCTTTAGGAGGATTAGTGCCAAGATCCCTTATACTTTACCTCAAGGGCATGAGGATATTGATGTTCCAACTTTCTGGCTTCTACTATAGGGTTTAGGGCTTGCACTTTGAACCACCGAACCTACTTGTCATGGTAGCTCAGTGGGTAACCTTTAACCGTTTGGGGTGTATGTAACCCCACCATAACCCTAAGGGTCCATGTAGTCCTTATTTATGGTTTCTGGTACACAAAAACCCACAATAGGGAGTACTTGGACCCTTACCATAGTTGAAAAGGTAACCTTTAACCGTTTGGGGTGTACATAACCCTACCATTATCTCATTATCTGAAAAGGTTAACCCCATTTTGGGGCTAGGGCACTCAGCCCCGAAGTTGTTGGTATGGTTTCATATTTTCACCCAAAGGGTCCTAGGTACTGTTATGGGGGATACCTCCCCAAATCATAATAGTAATTCCTAATATAGAAACCCTACATTCTACCATATAGGTACTTTGGACCCTTTGGGTCAATGTAACGAAGAAGTATGTGAAGTATTTTAATGTCGGGATCAGGACCTGGTATGTCTACGCACTTAGGCATACAGGGTTACATTTCAGTGATTCATCGCTCTGGAGTTTGATAATCCTTCCTCCTTGGCCTAAATATTCACAACTCTGTGGAAAGCCTCTGGCGCCAGAGACTGTTAATTCGCTAACCTTTGGTGAGGAGTTCAAGCCTAGAGCTGATAAACAAACTGGACCGGGGGGGGGGGGGGGGGGGCGGCCCTGCTACCCGCGTATGGAGCTAGGCCCCGGAACCTTTAGGGTTTAGTACGGGTTTGGAGTTTGGGGTCTAGGGGTTTAGAGTTTAGGGTTGAATTACGCTCCGGAACCATCATACAGATGGTCCTTTCGCTTTTTCAGCATTGCTGTCACAGTTGTTCTAAAACTCTTCGTGATTCTCTCTAAACGAGGGTCTCTGCGTGAGTGACCAACAGAGTACATTCACCCTCCGCAAAAACGAGGATCCTTTGACGAGCCAAAAACGCCCAGGCCATCACTGCAGCGTCTGCCGGCAGTGCGTTCTTCGAGCCTTGGATCCTTGGGTGCTTGGTGCCAAGATTTCGTTGGGGTTCCTGGTTCCTTTGCCGGTCCAAGGGGGCTTTTGAGTTTAGGGTTTAGGGCTTTGAGCTGGGTGAAGGGGCGTGTGAGGTCAGGGTGTAGGATTTCGCTATTTACACCCGATAGTCATCCCGAGTTGGTCACATGCGGACTTCAAGAGATCACTCATCAAATGTGTGGGGTTGTACAGGGCTCACAGGTGGCTCTAGAGGTCTTATGTTGTTGCATATAGGGCTTCAACCAAGGCTGTGTTCAGTGAGGGCATGGCATGGTCGGTTGCTGCTGGGAGAGTTTAAAGCTGTTGGGTAAGCCCCCAAACCGTAAACCCCTAAAACTCACGCAGTCATGCCCCGAACCCATTTTCAACATAAACCCCGAGAGCTTGAACCCACCCTAAAAACTTTTGCATACTTTAAGACGACAACATTGCAAGGCAAAGAACAGATTTTGAACCATGAGTCCGGAGAGGTGTTTTTGTAAGGGTTACTTTACAGAGTTTCTTAGTCTGTTTAGGGTTTAGGGGCCCCAGTAATTAGAAGAGAGTCTTGGGTGTATATTCTGTCAGTAATAGATATCAGTACTCTGCTGTAAACTACGACATAACAGAAACATGCTGCAGTAGTGACCTACGTACCAAAGAAGTAGGTCGTTTTGTGGACCCTGAAGAGCCTATTTTGTCGGTGTTCCTCATTCTGAGCACCTTACCTAGAGGGTCCATATACACTACCACTATGGAATTAGGTCCTACAAACCATCCCTGTTATTATGGTTTTTGGGGACCTAACTCCATAATGGTGGTGTTCATGGACCCTTTGGCTTATATGGGTAGTTGTCAAAATTATGGTCCCTTTTTGGGTACCCTAAATATTAGGTGCCGTATTATAATAAGGACCCAAAAAGGGACCATAATTTGACAACCACCCATATAAGTCCTTAAAGAGGTAGGTTATTTAGGGCCCAGGTAAACCCAAACACTCTAAACGCCCAGGCTCTGAAGTCCGAGACCCTAAACCCCAAGCCCCTAAATCCTAAGCCCCTTTAGGGTTTGGGGGTTTAGGGTTTAGGGTTTGGGCTTTAGGGCTTTAGGGTTTAGGGTTTAGGGTTTAAATCCTAGCCTAACGTCATAAACCCTAAAACCTGGACCCATCAATTTCAGTAAGGTTAGGCATTGAGGCTTCACAGCCTGGGAGTTTGAGCCAGGCAGACGCATGCAGCTGCAATTGTAACATATGGGTTAGATCTCTAAATTACAGGGTCCTTGTTAGGGCTCTTTTAAGGGTGCGATACTGTTGGGGGGTGCCGGAAAAGGGACCCCAATTTAGAGAACTACCATCATGCACCTTGTTTTAACATCATATGTGGGCAGTAGCCTTGCCTGTGCTTGTGTATCGGCACCAGGACAA
Source organism: Symbiodinium sp. clade A Y106 (assembly GCA_003297005.1). Taxonomy (NCBI): domain Eukaryota; class Dinophyceae; order Suessiales; family Symbiodiniaceae; genus Symbiodinium; species Symbiodinium sp. clade A. The sequence goes on from BGNK01002944.1 coordinate 85,921, forward strand.
CAAGCCCGCTTCCCCTAGACACAATACCATTGTGGATCATAGTTTTCAGCACCTTACGAAAGGGGTGTAGTAATCATGGAGGGTTTGTTTTGTGCAATCACAGTGTGCCCCCAATACTCAGGAATGGACCACCACTGCCCTTGGCTGGGCAACTGTGTTGGGCTTCGAAATCACAAGCTTTTCTTGCTGCTCAGCTTGACGAGAATTCTTGAACGAGCGAAAGCACAGGGGTTTCCCTAAACCCTACACCCTACACACAGGGGTTTACTCTTTCGGGTCTTGCTTGGATAAGCGATTTTGGGCAGACTCGTAAATGTGGCTGCGAGTGCTTCATGTTGAGTCGAGCCGGGCTCGAACCGCAATTGAGTATATCACAGAAGCTCCCCCAAAACTACCAATTTCCCTTCGCTACGGGCTTTCGCTTGCTTTCCCCCCCAAGTCGAAATCAAAGCCCCGAGCGGCAAAAACGTGCACAAGTCCGAATTCCAGCTTCACGTTCGTCTAAAACACGGATCCCGAATTTCGCGTGTCTCTTGCCCAAACCCAGAGGCTCCGGCGTTGAAAGTTTATCCCAAAGGAAGGTAATAGTAATAGATATAAGTTCCAGGAAAATAAAACCCCACTCAAGAGCTCAATGGGTATACTTCACATACGTGGGAATAATACCATTCCCTATCGCACTGAAAGAACTATTTTGGGGGGCTTCTGAACTCCGTGACTAAGATTGCCTGTAGCCCCAAAAAACCCACGTTTTAAGGAGTTTTCAACGTAGAGAAGCATGAATAAGGAGCCCTAAAATAGGCAACCTTGCCCTGCAATCCCTAAACCCTAATCCCTCAACCCTAAACCCCAATCCCGAGTTAAGGCACCTGACATTCTACAGCTCCGCTTCCTGTGTCGCCTTCCTGACGGCTGCATGGCCGCTTCTTCCCGAGGTACCATGGGGGCCTTTCTAACTGCCAATACTATCTTGGGGGGGGGGGGGGGGGG